>MU159459.1:110549-127926 GCA_015888305.1 Antheraea pernyi | reverse complement strand
CTCTCGGAGCATCTCCTCCCATGCCTGGTCTTTCGCCCGGCTGATGGCGACCTGCAGCGTCTTCCTGCAGGTCCTGTAGTCGCCATACAGCCGGGCCTCCTCCTCGGGGTCCCTATTGGACCGTCTCCGGCGGCTGCGCCCGTACAGCCGCCGGGCCGCGGAAAAAGCCAACGTCACGCGGTGTTCCCAGGCGGTCACCCATCCAAGTACTGACCGCGCCCGACGTTGCTTAACTTTGGTGATCGGACGAGAACCGGTGTTTTCAACGTGGTTGTGTAATTAAAACATATCGAGACCATTAATCAAAATATAAAATATATGAAATATAAATCCTATGTCTGAAATTGGACCAAATTCTACATAACTATTAACTTTCTTGAAGATCGGTTCAGTAGTTTCAGAGTTCATCGTGGACAAGCATCATGACAATAATAATGATAATACGGTGGAACACTTAGATTCAAACTTCCTACATATAGGCATAGTTTAAGAGTTCTTGTAATATCAAGCAATATATATACGTTTGACATTTTACGCTTTTGAATATAATTAATGGGCTCCAGCCCTTGACTGGTCTTTATTATGATATTGAATAGACTCTAATCGAATATTAACATTTCGACGTTGTAGTCATAAAACAAAATTTACGATATAAAACACTTTCAAAATTGTTTTTTTTTATCATTGTATTGCTGGATGCTTTTCATACACATACAATACTACAGTATTAATGAAAGAAACTCACATAATAAAAACAATATAAAATGTTAATTAATACATATAACCTAGAAACACAATCAGACCCGGTAGCCATTTTGAATTTAAATTTGAAATTAGCTGACGCAGAATTCTAACTCTTCAAATGTTTAAAAAAATGTAGTCGTTTGTATCACACACCCTCTGCCTGTATAATAGAGGTTAGTGACATTTGTCCATGACCTATTGGTTTGCGTACGCTAAAATAGACGTATTAATTCACGAGCGCGAATAAATATATCTTGTAATGTAAAACTGGTTCAATTTAAATAGCTAAATATGCACACATTAATCCCGATAAATTAATTTACATATACAGTAGCTTAAATTGAGAGACATCGGATCAACATTCCAGCAATCTTAAAAATACATATATAGTCGCGATATGAATTATCAAATACTCATTTGTGGATATCGTTTTTCGGCACGTATTGTACATCTCTCTCTAATCACCGTTTATAGTATGGTAGATCACTAATGTCCGATAGGAACCGAAATATTGCTCATATTGGCTATTTACTACAATCTTGTCACTCGCTGTTTCATTCGTGTATTTAATTTTCTCCAGTCTGGGACCCTTATACTCTGTGCCGTCTACACGGCCGTTCACACTCTTACTTCGTTTTAACATAGCGTACTGTCTGGCATACACTGTGTATAATAATTGGTAATCTTACTCATAAGAATATATCAGTGATATTGTATCCTATTCTTTCTAAAATAAGAGGGGCCATACAACTACGTGGCAACATCTGGACAGTAAGTAAAGTCTTACCTAAATGCTGTGACCAATGCCTATATTCTGACATCTTCAACTCATAACGCGCATTATCAAACTTTATAAATTGCAGTTGGTAGATTATAAAATGCAAATAGATTTCTAATCTGAGTAGTTCTAGAGATTGCCGCATCGAAACAAATAAAAAACGAACTCTTAATTTTTCTAATATTGGTACAGATTATGCCATAATATATGTTAAAAGAGAATAAGAAAAACTTAAATTTACTGTTAAAGTGGACGATCTGTTTTCTGTTATATATGCATTTACTGTAACTCGAAGAAGCTATCCAATTTATAACGGGATTTTCCAAGTGACAGGTGTGATATTAATTTGTGTTTATTTAAGTTTCGCGATGATAAAAAGGATGCTTGTTTCTCAAAATTTATACAATTTTTATCACTTCCTTTTATATCCGCATTACATTCGTTTTGCACTGTATCAACAAATATTTTTACGGGTATTACAGACTGTTTATTGGCAAAGAATTGTAGAAGATAAATGTAAAAAAAAACTGTAATGCAATTAATATGTTTAAGCGAATAAAAATAAGTCGTCCAGGTTAAAGACACGAGCAGAATTCTTAAAGTCATCGGACTTTGAATGAGGGAAAAAACTGTGACAAATCAGAAAAAATGTCTATAGGAGTGACTAAAGCGGCGTATATTTTTAATTCGTTGCTAAAAATACTATATATTATAAAACTGGTCAAATGAACCGTTTGTTTATTTATTTAAAATCCTTAATCTCTGGTATTTGAGGTCAAATTTTAATAGATCTTTTTGTATTTAAAAGCCTGTCAATTGAGGAAGGTTATGGGGTATTCGACATCAAGGTATGTCCTTTAAGGGCAGAGCGATTACTAAATAAATTGTAGTTTTAAAAATAGGCTAACCGAGACCGAAGTAGTTTTAATGGTGTGAGCGGGCCATGTAGTGCATGTTACCGGAGGTCGAGAGCAGTTAACCACGTGATAAGAACATAGTATTACCGAGAAGAGCCAAACTGTGGATGCCTATGTGAGCGAGTTATCATGTAGCACATCTCAATCGTGTGTACGGTTCTCTACACAAAACTCATACCTGCTCTTACGAAGATTGTTTAAACTTACATAACAGCGTTAACAGTGATCCAAAATATTAGAAATTATACATGTAAGTAATTTGTAATATGGATAAAATTAGTTAATATCCTACAAAATACGATAAATTGCTTTTACTACAATGACGTGAGCGAACTATAGCAGTATAATTGGCATTGGATAAAGTGTCAATCATAGTTATTGGCGGCTCATGGGTTGCAGTCAGAACTGTTCTTTAAGGGAAATGTAATATGAATATACCATATACGCATATGAATGCGTTACTTGTTCACAAATAAAAACAAACAAATCGGGCATATTGATTTGAATCTTATAGTATTATATATTAATTACAGAAATGATTAACTCACCGCTAATCGTATAAACAGGGTTTCCGGTAAGGTAAGGTGAGTGATCTTCGACCTTCTCTGAGGGTTTGACGACATCGGGCGCTCCAACCATATCTGCAGCAAAAACATTTTATTTAAATATTTGATGTTTTTAATATATTACATATTAGTAGCTACTCGTGACTTCATCTGTTGTTTATATCTAAATATGAATCATTTTACAAAGATTATCTTCGTGTACATAATGGACATAACTTAACACAACTTCGTAACAGTTTACGCATCATACGGCGAAATAGCTCTTCGATGGGAGGATTCCTTAAAGCTCACTTAATACTTCTAGTTCTATTTTGGCTAATTTAAACACTATCTTAATAAATTAAAACCCATGTGTTATTCCAATATGTAAGCTATATTATTGTTTTTGCCATAAATATTTTCTGAATTAGCGATATAATGGGAGAGAGAGATGGTCGCAATTTCATTCAAGTCACTTCCGTTCCCCTTGATGTATTGCACGAGCTTGGTATAATACGGTCATAAAGATTCGATCAGCTATGATTTAGATGCAAGTTAGAGAGTCGTGGTAATTTCAAAGTCAGTTAAATGCCTTGATATTATCACATGCTCTACAAGAGTATCAAACGATTTCATAGGAGACTCCTTCTTTATCAAGTCCAAAATCTCGAAGGACATATAGGAACATTGTCACAAAGCATTATATGCCCTGCTCTCTTTGTCTCTTTGTACTAAATATGGAGAAGCAGATGTTCAAAGTTCTGTACAGATGTGTTACTGTAAAGTCTGTTTAGTAATATTGTGTTCAAGTATCTTAAACATCCATCCTATCCAACTTTTTCATTTATAAGGTTAGAATTATGATAGTTTATGTAGTTTCAATCTTAAAATAGCTTCATTGCTTCATAGTAACCAAGTGTTTTACTTAGATTAATAATGGTTAATGTTTTTTTTTATCGTGGTTGTGTCATTTGCATTCTATAGCTAATCCTGTTTCTGATTGTAAGTTATCCCTGCCTAGTCTCTGAGCGTTATGACATATAGTCTTATTAATACTCTGCTCCGATAATAATAAAATTTCTACAACTTTTCTGAAAAAGTTTCATCAAAATCACTTAAGCGGTTTCCGAGATTTAGCCCAGACAAGTGACACTCCAGTGTTATTTTTAAGTACAAATTGTATAGATTCCAATCGTAAGTACTTCCAAGATTACGGTAAACAATTTTAAGCTTATTCCTTGACATACAATAGGCGACTCGAGTAATCGTGGTTGTGTCATTTGCATTCTATAGCTAATCCTGTTTCTAATTGTAAGTTATCCCTGCCTAGTTTCTGAGCGTTATGATATATAGTGTTATTAATACTCTGCTCCGAAAATAATAAAACTTCTACAACTTTTCTGAAAAAGTCTCATGAAAATCGCTTAAGAGGTTTCCGAGATTTAGCCCAGACAAGTGACCATCCAGTGTTATTTTTAAGTACAGATTATATCGATTCTAATCAATAGTACTTCCAAGATTACGGTAAATGATTTTAAGCTTATTCCTTGACATGTAATAGGCGACTCGAATAATTTGGAAAATAAAGATCTGGACCGGGAAGTAATACTATAATATCACAGTATAACATTTTACGCATTTACCTATTTATACCAAGAAATCTAATAATTTTTAACCCCCCCTTTTCGTCAGTAAACGTTAACTAAGCTCGTACTCCCATCCCTCATTTGTTTCATTTATATTTGCATAATTTTTAAAAATCGTCTTGCATATATCTTAATGACTTAAAAAAACTAATGTAAATAAATTGATAGTGATGACATCATTATCATGCTCAGAATCCTCCGTGCCCCTTATGAGCAAAACTAAGCAAATTTTTATCTGCCCTCTTTGATGCTTACGTGTTAGTGTACGGCCTGAATGCATCTGCGTTCGGCGGTGCATCCAGCGTTCAAGAGTGGCGCGCTCAAGACACTCGCGTATTAATGCATACGTTTGAAACGAACGCCGGACGCGACGCCACGCTCGACGCTCGGTTATAGCGTCCACTCTGCACGTACACTTATACAAAACTGTGGCTTCGAAGATCACCACGTTTAATCCTTTATGGCAAGTGAAAGAGTGAAGAAATTAACTATGCTATTAAACGCAATATACAATATGACCTATGAAAGTAAATATAACACAACAACAGTTGCTATGACGTCAGATATTGTTTGTTTGTTTGTTCATCTGTCTTTTACATTGTACGTTATTAGTACCTACAAAGTCGATATTTCAATTGATGTAGGATAAGTATGTTCGTATTACTACTGTGTTTATTTTTAGTTTTATATTTTTCTTCGGCTTGAGAAACCAATTTAAATTAAGTTATATCTCCTTTATACATTTTTTTTTTATTTTACATCATAGGCGGTAAAACGAACAGGTGGGCCTGATGTAACCTGATGTTAAGTGATCACCACCGTCCATAGACACTTGCAACACCAGAGGAGTCGCAAGTCCGTTGCCAGCTTGTGTTTGGGGTGACGAGGAGGGGGACAGGGGAAGGGGAAGGGCGAAGGAAAATGGGCATCCGGCGCTCTCACTGACCGAACGAAACACAACAATGCAGGCACTGTTACTTCACGTCGGTTTTCTGTGAGAGGGTGGTACTACCCCGAGTGAGTCGACCCATGCAGAAACCAGTAATAGCTTCAGCGTGACTCTACCACCTACAACCTAGCTTGTTTTGCCCTTGCTAAATATGTAATTAAATATGGCGGAAAAAAAATCTTGCAGGGCCGCATGATGGCAATGATCGTGTATCTAATTTGTTACAGACAGAAACATCTATTCCATCAGATAGTGTGTAGTTATTTTACGAACTAAAAAAAAACGAAGTCTGTATCGTAGCCTAGCGAAAAACCAAGTTCAATTGAAACTTTGCTACATGACTTACTATACATCCAATTGGCATTACGATATACCAACACTTTGTCGGAAAACAATTAAAAAAAATTCAATATAATGAAGTGTTATTGTTAACGAATACGCATTGTGTGGACAAATGTTTTAATTTTTAATGAAACTGTGTGATTAAGTGGTACATTCAAAGAGTTCCACGATTTGTTTTGTTTTCATATTTATTTTATAGTTCAGATCAATGACCTGCTTCGTATATCTTGAATAGCTTCTTAATGTGTGTGCTATAATTCTACATAATAATACAATTATTTGAGGCTCGACCGAGTTAAAACTACTTAACGTATCGACATACGTAGGTGGTAGAGCCACGCTGAATCTATTACTAGTGTCAGCGTGAATGGGTCGGCTCGTGAATTAACAGAGCTTGCATTATTACGTTTCGTTCGGTCAGTGAGAGCGCCGGCTGGCAATGCGCTTGCTTCTCCCCTGGTGTTGCTAGTGTCTATGGACGGTTGTGATCACTTAACATCAGGCGATCCACCTGTTCGTTTGCAACCTATGACATAAAAAAAAAACTTGTGTGAACAATTTCAAGATAGTCCGTTGAATCAATGATGTTACAACTAAAAAACTGTAGACACATTACCTACATGATTTTGACAAAGCAAATGGCAAGAAAACGCACACACACGTAAACTGTCTTAGATAAAATGTAGAAGTAAGATTGCATATTCTCACTATCGGTGGTGAAAAAAAAGTTGTAGTTTGCTTTGTAGATACGTGCGGATTGACGGGTCAGCCATTAAAAAGATGCTAGCTAGCTAAGTTTTAACAATGATGTAACTATAGTTACTAGTGGGCGTCCAGTGGTCGACATTCGACCATAGTTCATTGATTTTTTAAAGGGATAAATATAATAATAATAGTTGTATGTTATAATATCATTGTTGAATGTAGAATGAAAAAGGGTAATTGGAACGTAAGAGTAAAATAATACATACAATCGAGCATAGCAACCTCCTTCATAACCTTTTTTGAAGTCCTTTATTGACAGATGTCAAAATGTCTTTTTTATTTATATGTGTGTATATGTTGTGTAAAATTGAAGCAGTAGTGTGAGTAATGCATATTTTAATTAATTTAATGTAGTTCTAATACATTTTATATAAAATAAATAGCTTTCTGCACTTCTCCTCCATATAAACTTCAACTATGCCAAGTTTCACGTTCATCCGTTCGCCCAATTCCGTTAAAAAGGGATGTAAAGATTAGGCTTCACGTATTAATATATAGATAATATCATTGGGTTGAAAAGTTAAGACGTGTAAGTGTAACAAAGCGATAAACTCATTTTCATACTTTAATATTACTAAGTATACACCGTTCATAGGGCAATACTCATTTATATTATGAATTGATAAACAACAAAATCTTCTGATGTCTGCAATATTGGAAGTAATGGTTTTATGGATATATACCTACTAAGCTAACACGTGGAGTACTTTTGCTTGACAAGCATTTTAAACCGTTTAGAAATATGCTTGATACGCTTTTATAAATATTTACGTGTTTATAATATTTATAATGGTTGCCAAGCACGCTCATAATACCCGGTATTTGATTTGGCACGTCGGGTTGAAGAGTGAGACGTGCGGCTATGATCGACTTTCGTCTAATTTGTAAAGCGTTCTCTCTGTCATACAGTACGATTACTGTGTAAGACAGAGACAACTCTATACGAAGCCGAACTTAGCCCTCCACGTCTCGACATGCCAAATCAAACGCCGGGTAAGTACTGCAGTTATGTATACGGAGGAGTAACAATTTGAAAAATAAGTTTAAAAGAAAAATTGAAAAATACGTTTGTATAAGTCAACCGAAGTAAAAAAAACAGATTTTTTTTATAAATATGGAGTGTTCACACTAAAGTTAATTAGAATTTTTGTTTGTTTTCTTTAAATTCATTAATAATTTGTATACTATTGGAACAAACTTATTAAGCTATTGGATCGGTCGTTGAAAAGTGTGCTAAATTTAAATTTAATTCGATGCGTTGAAATAGATGAAATTTACATTAAAAGATTCCGTTATATTCATAGATAGGTAAAGTCAGAAAAAAGAAGTTAAAAGTTATACCTAATGTCGCCATAAATAATATCAAACCAGTCTGAGCATCCACACTGACCATAAGATAGACAAGAATACATGTGAACAAAGAAATTCAGTATCGAAATAGGTGTGGCAAGATAAAAAAAGAATTTACACCCAAAGACCCACTTGAACTGTATTTAGTTGCGATATCTTAGTATATAATGCAGTAAATCGATAAGATTGCTTTCGGTTAACATGACCTAATTTAGATCCCTTGTTAATTATTGTTCTAGCGTATGTTTGGTTCTCCATTAATAGTTTTTTTTTTAACTTGTAACTGTTTTTTGAAGTGAAAACTTCTTAACCACGTTCTGATGGTCACGACGTATTGTGTTAGAGCGAATTTATCCAAATTAGCGAAGCGTAGTATGGTGAATTTAGATCCCTTGTTAATTATTGTTCTAGCGTATGTTTGGTACTCCATTAATAGTTTTTTTTTACTTGTAACTGTTTTTTTGAAGTGACTTCTTAACCACGTTCTGAGATTCTTTGGCAGTGGGAGAACTTATGGGCTTACGTCGCCGATGACCCTAACATGGTCATGATGTATTGTGCTAGAGCCAAATTAGTGAAACGTAGTATGGTAGCCTGCGTTTTTTTTTTTTCGAACTGACTATGCTATTGTCCTGGCAAGGTCTTTACAGCTTCACCGGACTAGTCGGTAGCCTGCGTATAGCAATATTGATATTTTGTATTGGACTTGTGTAACTCCCCATACGTTATTAATTAATATTTAAACTGTGAATACTTATTGCTCGGAGTGCCAATAGATGTGAAAACTTAATAATGTTAATAATTTCAATTTACAAATTTAAAAAATTAAATAATTCAGACTATAATTGATTTAAAAATTTAATACTGAACACAGTTCTTCGATTGTTTTGAGATTTCATTCCGTCGACAGTCCTTTTTGCTGCCTTGACTTTTTTTTTCAATTATTATCGATTCACATTCGCGTACAATATACTTACTTACAATAAGTAATTGCATTAATCAACGCTTTCATTGTAGTCTACCGATGTGATATTAAAATCAGGTTTCGCGTTCTCTAAATCGGAACGATTTTTATCAAGAAATTAACAATTTCATTTTTAAATCTTTTAATGCTTGTATTGTGTTTTTTGGCGATATGAAATCGTACATTGTACATGACTTGTATCTTAGATTCCTAATTAAACTCAATGGCAAGTGATATCTTGTAGTTTGTGAGTTAGTTTAGGAGGCCCACTACGAGTTTATCGTTCTTACATTAGCTGTCATATTTGTACAGCTAGCGCAAAATATTAAAAAAACCTGCCATTATTTTTTCAATTTCTACATCTTCACTTATTTTAATATTTCTTTCAAACTATTATATCATTAAAATTTGATTATTCAGGGTTTCGCATGGAGTGACATAACGCTTTTACCTAACGTGACGATTTCTCCCAGTCGACTCCTGTCGCACGCCGCATCAAAAAAACTTCACTCCAGTAAGTTGCCAAATAAATTATCTGTTGCAACACCTATATGTAATAATCCATCAAGTAACGGATTACAATGATATAGTTCCAAATCCGCCATTTCCGTTTGAATCGATATTACCAAATGTGAAAGTCGACATTATTATAATTGGTTTACACAATTTATTACCTTTTAGTAGGGCGTTCTGTTAGATAACTTAACTTTTACATAACGCGGCCAATAATACGCTTTTCTATAATTACTTTAGCCCTATTCACACGCCTGCATATTTACATCGGGCGTTCACATTTTCGTGACTTGATGTGACAAATTTTTCACCTAGCTAGTAGCTTCAAAATGTAATGCGGTTAAACAGAAAACAGGTAATCTCTTGTTTTATAATAGCGTTAACCGATAACCGCGACATCACCTGCGTTGATTATTATCTTAGCAATATGCAATATGTACAAAGAGAGAAACATAAAAAAATTAAAGCACAAATTAACTTTGCTTACAAAATTTCTGTGTTATCAATGTTTTTTTATTCCCCGTATCCGACGCATGCATACCACACCGCTTGCCCCACTTCTCCATGGCAAGAAAAGTCACATGGCTGTAAAAGTTTAAAAAATCATAGTCTCTTAAATATCTAATAACTTTATGTTAGACTAGCAGGTCCGGCAGACGTTATCCCACCCCGATAATAAAAAAAACCTTGACAAATGATAGACCTAAACCTTCCTCGTGAATCACTTTATCTACTGGTGAAAACCGCATGCTCCGTTCAGAATTTTTTGAGTGTTTCGCGAACTAACAAACAGACGTGGCAGAGGACGTTTTATAGTATGTAGTGATGAAGAAATTGTTATAATTTTACTTTTTAGATACGAATCAAGTATCTAAGAAGTGATAATTAAAAAATTAAATCTATCTAGTAATATTTAACGTGAAGAGTCATTTATGCAAGCCGGCATGACAGCGGCGACCGATGAGGGATAGCGTGTCTCTCGGTGGTCGCCATTGTTTTTAGATTATACTGTGCTCACCATCAGGCACAGTAAAGTCAGTTTGCCGTGCTATGATTAAAAAAAATTGCATGATTTGCACACAACTGCAGACCTCTATAGTTTTATTTATTACTCTATTTATATAGGTAGATATTTGCATTACATTTAATGTAATAAACAGTCAACAACGTCAGTTGTGATAAACACTTAAGTTGTAAAAGAAAATTAAATTGCGTTCTATATTTACCTTAACCTTCGTTCGAACATATCTCAAATGTGCACCATAAAATTTTATCACTTCATGGGTTATGTATCCAACGTGCGGCTTCTCTAATTGTTTCATCTTCTGACGTTCCATAAAACACGTAAACTACTTTTAAAATTACTCCTTTATGGTTTACCATATTGTTGTTGTTATATCGTCCTATTGTTCAAGAGATAACGCGAGTAAATCCCTACACTTTGTTGTGAACTCGTCACAATATATTACTATTACATCATTCATTGTAAATGGGATGTTTAAGATTCATCTTGTTCTGTTTTGGATCTAATTCCGCAGTTAAATTTAGTCCATACAGAGGTTACGGATGGCTTGGTATCGTAGATATGCTTGGCTGAGCGAGGGATGTATGTATCGTTTGATATTCATAGTTTGACTTAGATCTTTATTTTTCTATTATAGTTTTCATATTTTATATTATTATAATTGTTTATTGTATATAATATTATATTGTTATTACTGAGAAAATTTTGAAACCACGAATCCTGAAAAAAAACCGAAAATGCAATATAGCAAGCAGACCATAATCTTGAAGAACTTTGTTTTTAACCGAAACGGTGGTGCCGCTCAAAGAGACAGTATAAATAGCCTACCAAAGCTAAAGCCTACAGAAAAATTGTAAGGCTAAAGATCCCATCAGACTTCGTAACTGTATAATAATAGTCATAAATACAGTGGTACAACAAAATAATCCCAAGGAGGGTTGATGTCAAGCAGGCGGCCGATCGTAAAAATTAAGCCAAATCATATACCACAACATGACAAACATGTTGTACCGACCCTACTTATGTTGGATAAGGGTAAGAAGAAGAAGAAGTTTGACTTAAATATGATCAAACAGGATTCAACGAAGCTGCAAACTCGTTGAAGATAGCAATGTGAACTAATGAAACGTAATCTTGCTGAAAGCTTATGCACTCTGTTAGACAGTTTAGCTTTCAAGATCAAAAGAATCAAAATCATAAACACTTTATTCAATTTCGATCCTATGAAGGCGCGTATGAATGTCAAAACTACCAAATGACAAACAACCCAGTGCACAGAACGGCCGTCATTTCCAGACGTCATCATCGTTCACGTATTGATATCAAAACCCGCTTGACATGGTTCTTGAACATACTATCTGACGACTCAGAAACATGTTTTGAGTTCTTGTTATAAAATCTAACATCTAACCTAACTATTACTGGCCTTATTAAACCTGAAAACCATGGGATGGCTAATTCGTGGTTATTCTTAAGGCAAATTTTGACTTCGAAAACTCATTTGACATTGTACTTGAACTTACTATCATACAAATCGGTAATGTACCTTGGGAGGTTAATGTAAAACCTAATACTATTATCTAAAAAACCATTACTGGTCTTATTTTGATGGAAATTAAGCCAAATCATATACCACAACATGACAAACATGTTGTACCGACCCTACTTATGTGGGATAAGGGTAAGAAGAAGAAGAAGTTTGACTTAGATCTGATAAAACAGGATTCAACGAAGCAGCAAACTCGTTGATGATAGCAATGTGAACTAATGAAACGTAATCTTGCTGAAAGCTTATGCACTCTGTTAGACAGTTTAGCTTTCAAGATCAAAAGAATCAAAATCATAAACACTTTATTCAATTTCGATCCTAATAAGGCGCGTATGAATGTCAAAACTACCAAATGACAAACAACCCAGTGGCGGATGCACAGAACGGCCGTCATTTCCAGACGTCATCATCGTTCACGTATTGATATCAAAACCCGCTTGACATGGTTCTTGAACATACTATCTGACGACTCAGAAACATGTTTTGAGTTCTTGTTAATCTGACGACTCAGAAACATGTTTTAAGTTCTTGTTATAAAATCTAATATCTAACCTAACTATTACTGGCCTTATTAAACATGAACCATGGGATGGCTAATTCGTGGTTATTCTTAAGACAAATTTTGACTTCGAAAACTGATTTGACATGACACTTGAATATACTATCATACAAATCGGTAACCTTGGGACTTTATTGTAAAACCTAACACTATTATCTAAAAAACCGTTACTGGTCTTATTTTGATGGAAACGGATAAACAGTTTGCTTATTTTTTATTTAACCATAGCAAATTTGTTTCTTAGACACATTTAGGTAAATATACAATTTATGGAATCCCACTCACTTAAAGGATCAGGTTCTTCATGATATTTCCCTTTATTGCCAGCATATATATTATCAAATGAATTTAAACGATTAAATAAATGAGAATTCGGAAAACCTTTTTGATAAAACGTGAAGCACGGGATATCGAAACGACATTCCTGTGGTTTGGTCAAATATTATAATTTATATATTAGTAGCTGCAAAGGTCAAGGAAACATTTTTTTATTTGTATTGTACCATCATACCTAAGTTACCTTTAAACGCTTGAGGGTATGTTTTTAAATTTATTTTTAATATTATTTGAGATATTAAGACATTTATTAAAATATTTGATGTGATTACCGTATGACCACTCATTTAATTTTAAATAATGATGTACCATAAAATGGTAGTGCTTAACCTAGAGGGAACTGGCTTCAATCGTTGTTGTCGGAACATAGCAGTAGATGCTTAGCGAAACTTCTCCATTTACTGATGGTAACCTATTTTTAATGTCGGAATAAAATAAATTCATCTTTATCCCAGGGCATGATTTCCAAACGGCATGAGAATTCGCTTTGCTAACTTATAAATAAATAACAGTACCCCTAGGCATCGATTACATAGACTGAATACCACATGTTAATAGAAACACGTGGGAAATATATGTACAATACAACATACAAATTCAAGCACAATTCCCTTCGTTGTCTATTGTCATGAAGAACTGAACTGTGTTGAAGAAATTCTTAGAATTCTAATAATATAGTTTTTAATCTCGCAATGTGATATCGTAAAGCTATTTATTTATCAAGTCCTCCAATATATATTTGAATATTCCCCAACTTCACCGTCGGTACAACTTGGTTTTGCCGTGCGGACAAATAAATCATTGTTATGGCAGAACTGTCAAATATATTAGCGTGAGCATTAATTTATTGACCAGGCTCCGGTCACGTATTGTTATTGTTAATTCGGATATAATATAAACAGTATTTCGTATGCACATATCGTCGAATTCATCCATTGACCTCTAAAGATGATCCGTAAATTATGTTCTCTTTTATTAACTTAATGAATGCAAATATTTTTTTCAATGTCGATTTAAGTAAACGAAACTCATATTTTTTGCATTCACATACATGACTTATTACCACTTCCTAATTACTTCCTAATTATTATCTATCATGGTAATCAAGTTATCAATACGTCTCGTTTTTACCGGGGTACTTTAGATTGATAGAACATCAATTTTCTTTCATGTCTTCTATGCTACTTTAGCCTTCATCGATCCAAATCGGTACCGAAAGCCCTCTTACATTATCTACTTTCAATAAAATTGTATTTCGTTCACAAGTCCGTATTGACTATGCCTAGTTTCTTCTTCTATTTATAAAATATTCAGAATTACTTCTCATTATTTCTTCACTTACACAATCAACGTGTTCGAAGCAATGAAACTATATAGCATTCTGTGACCTACTTTATAACCGGCTTTATAGTAATGGGATTTACGAACAAAATAAGTAAATAATGCAAAATTCAATAGAATGGGTGTAGACACTTTATTTGCAGAATAGAGCAAGGGCATTAAACTGTAAGAAATAATATTGCGTCACACCGACGCATAAAAGTAATTTGAAGCATTCAGTACGTACAGTGAGTACTGTTCAAAAAAGTATAAAGCTTCGAGAAGCAATAGGGATCAAAGAAAAATATAACCACAATAATTGCCAAAGTTTTTCCCACATTCGAAACTGTAGTACATGATATCTTTTATCCAATTAAGGGGACCGCGTTAAGGCCACGGTAATGTGATACGCAGTGGAATTAAGTTTCCGGTCTCACTGTGGAAGCGAGAACAGCTAACTGTAATAAACGTATTTTAACTGGTTATTAAATGTTTATTAGAAGACGACTTAGAACTAATGATAACGACAAATGGTTCACCTATTGATGGATGAAGAAAATTATAGAAACTAGCAGACTGTTAGATTACACTAACTGCAATTAGAATAAGGAGTCTCAGAACAGAACCATTATAAACAAAAAGAATATATCAAGGATATTGTGGGAGAAGTATTTTTATAACTGAAAATGAACACAAACTCACCTGATGGTGACTGACGGAGTGTTCTAAGATGTTAAGATCTTAGACTTAAGAATAGAGCTGGTCCAAAACTGCAACTCTCAAAACATACCTATAGTTGTTTACGACAGGTTTTCAAATTCAGGATGGTAGCAAGCCAGATAGGATTTAGAAAAAGCCCTACTTTTCCTTAATCAATTAATTTAATGGTGGTAGAGCCACGCTGAAACTATTACTGGTTTTAGCATAAATGGGTCGGCTCGTCCGGGGTAGTACCACCCTTTCATAGAAATTGCGTTTCGTTCGGTCAGTGAGAGCGCCGGAGGCCCACCTTCCCTCCCCTCTCCCCTCTCCTCTCCCACTCCCTCCCCTAACCCTTCCCCCAAAGGGTGGCAACGCACTTGCGACTCCTCTGGTGTTGTTAGTGTCCATGGACGGTGGTGATCACTTAACATCAGGTGACCCACATGTTCGTTTGCCACCTAAGACATAAAAAAAAAATATACGTTATAGGTTGGAGTGTTTGATCTAAGTAATGAAAATACAGTCCCTTCGAGGCAAAGTACGCTAAAGCTACTGAATATGTTAGCTTGGGACTATGACTTATTTATGCGTAATTTTTCGTAGATTGGTTTAAGCTACTTATTTTTTGGATTCCATTGACCTAAGTAGGAGGAAATCTGTTAGTCTTATATAGTGTTAAATTACGATGGACTCTAAATGTTAAGCGGATGTTGTTGTTGGATGGGCTGGATCTGAAACGTTACTACCTCTATAAGTACTTGTTGGTGCTTCACTACAGATTTTCATCTCTATGGTAGTGGTTAGGGAATCATTACAAAAAGCTCATCAAAATAATTTTTGTTAAGATATTGCAATATAATATTGTAACTTATTGTTTTTCAGAGAAATGGCAACACTGTCTCTCTGTTCTGAAATATGTCAAGGTGTGCATACGTTATACGAGTACGTTATGATTGTGATTCAAGAACTCTATAGTTTTCTCCACATAATCCAGTTTATCATTCAGTGCGCCCAACAGGTTTTTTTTCCGAACACTACGGTTAATTGTAGGGTTCGCTTCTGTTAAGCGATTATTACTTCTCTTATATCGAAATAACCCCGATTCACATACTTTCTAGATAATACAGATTCGTTCTTAGCAAAGATAAATTTGTAACGCAATTATGGATAGTCAAACCAATAAACTTAAGACCGTATCTAAAACGATACGAATAATCGATTCATCATCGATTATTCTACACTTTACTTTGTTTTCGTTTTCCTATTTCTGTACATCTACGAGTATACTAATATTATAAAGAGGTAAAAGTTTGTGAGGGTTTAGGGGTAATATCTGGATTAACTAGTCCGATTTGAAAAAATCTTTCAGTGTTGGATAGCTCATTTATCGAGGAAGGCTATAGGCTATATATCATCACGCTAAGACCAATAGGAGCGGAGCGCCAATGAAGAATGTTTTAAGATCGGTTTTGTCCTTATGAGAGCTTCCCCTGCGTATTAACGTTAGCCCAAAGTAACTATTCCACGCGAACGAAGTCGCAGGCAGACGCTAGTTGACTATATAGTCGTATATTTTTTAATATAACGTTTCAAATGACTTAAATATATTCTACTCGTGTCTGACTATCTTCGGTTACGTAATGATTTGTAAATGAAATGGTCTATAATTTATACAAAAAAAAATCTATTAAATATCCACCTGATCCAATGGAAAATTTTAAATAACCTGCACAATATGTACATATTAATGTTACATCATTAATAAATTCAGAAAATTGGAGTTTTAGTAGTATGTGCCAACGTCCGTCTTTTTTATATATGCTTTATTTCATTATATAGGAAGAAGTTATCTATATATTTAAAAATAAATGTTCGTATATCTGAGATAGATAAATTCTAAAACCTGTTGAACTATCCTCATGAAAGTCAGTCACCTATGTGTTTTTAATGGAGGTTTTTATGGTGTCTATTTCACTATCACTTGCTATGTGATGGCGCCGGATTTAATTATTGTTATTAAGTGTTATATTCTAATTTAATACAAACGATGGCATTAGTTAATCTATATAAATAAAATAATAGAGGTCTGTCTTTGTGTATGCATCATGCAAAAGTAATTTTAATTCTTAGATACTGGGTCTTTATCTAAAAAAATAGCACGATATCTTATATAATACTAGCGGGCTGGGCGGACGTTGTCCTGCCTTGATAATAAAAAAAATCTAAAATACAACCGCAGCGCCACCTACCGGTTCCAATTGTGAATCTAAAACATTCTCGGATCCACTGGAACACGCAAACAAAATTTCATCAGAATCGGTCCAGCCGTTTAGGAGGAGTTCAGTGACATATAAACGTAAAGAAGAAATTTATA
>MU159459.1:95360-108898 GCA_015888305.1 Antheraea pernyi | reverse complement strand
CTGTTCAAAAAAGTATAAAGCTTCGAGAAGCAATAGGGATCAAAGAAAAATATAACCACAATAATTGCCAAAGTTTTTCCCACATTCGAAACTGTAGTACATGATATCTTTTATCCAATTAAGGGGACCGCGTTAAGGCCACGGTAATGTGATACGCAGTGGAATTAAGTTTCCGGTCTCACTGTGGAAGCGAGAACAGCTAACTGTAATAAACGTATTTTAACTGGTTATTAAATGTTTATTAGAAGACGACTTAGAACTAATGATAACGACAAATGGTTCACCTATTGATGGATGAAGAAAATTATAGAAACTAGCAGACTGTTAGATTACACTAACTGCAATTAGAATAAAGAGTCTCAGAACAGAACCATTATAAACAAAAAGAATATATCAAGGATATTGTGGGAGAAGTATTTTTATAACTGAAAGTGAACACAAACTCACCTGATGGTGACTGACGGAGTGTTCTAAGATGTTAAGATCTTAGACTTAAGAATAGAGCTGGTCCAAAACTGCAGCTCTCAAAACATACCTATAGTTGTTTACGACAGGTTTTCCAATTCAGGATGGTAGCAAGCCAGATAGGATTTAGAAAAAGCCCTACTTTTCCTTAATCAATTAATTTAATGGTGGTAGAGCCACGCTGAAACTATTACTGGTTTTAGCATAAATGGGTCGGCTCGTCCGGGGTAGTACCACCCTTTCATAGAAAATCGACGTGAAGTAACAGTGCTTGCATTGTTGCGTTTCGTTCGGTCAGTGAGAGCGCCGGAGACCACCTCCTCTCCCCTCTCCTCTCCCACTCCCTCCCCTAACCCTTCCCCCAAAGGGTGGCAACGCACTTGCGACTCCTCTGGTGTTGTTAGTGTCCATGGACGGTGGTGATCACTTAACATCAGGTGACCCACATGTTCGTTTGCCACCTAAGACATAAAAAAAAAATATACGTTATAGGTTGGAGTGTTTGATCTAAGTAATGAAAATACAGTCCCTTCGAGGCAAAGTACGCTAAAGCTACTGAATATGTTAGCTTGGGACTATGACTTATTTATGCGTAATTTTTCGTAGATTGGTTTAAGCTACTTATTTTTTGGATTCCATTGACCTAAGTAGGAGGAAATCTGTTAGTCTTATATAGTGTTAAATTACGATGGACTCTAAATGTTAAGCGGATGTTGTTGTTGGATGGGCTGGATCTGAAACGTTACTACCTCTATAAGTACTTGTTGGTGCTTCACTACAGATTTTCATCTCTATGGTAGTGGTTAGGGAATCATTACAAAAAGCTCATCAAAATAATTTTTGTTAAGATATTGCAATATAATATTGTAACTTATTGTTTTTCAGAGAAATGGCAACACTGTCTCTCTGTTCTGAAATATGTCAAGGTGTGCATACGTTATACGAGTACGTTATGATTGTGATTCAAGAACTCTATAGTTTTCTCCACATAATCCAGTTTATCATTCAGTGCGCCCAACAGGTTTTTTTTCCGAACACTACGGTTAATTGTAGGGTTCGCTTCTGTTAAGCGATTATTACTTCTCTTATATCGAAATAACCCCGATTCACATACTTTCTAGATAATACAGATTCGTTCTTAGCAAAGATAAATTTGTAACGCAATTATGGATAGTCAAACCAATAAACTTAAGACCGTATCTAAAACGATACGAATAATCGATTCATCATCGATTATTCTACACTTTACTTTGTTTTCGTTTTCCTATTTCTGTACATCTACGAGTATACTAATATTATAAAGAGGTAAAAGTTTGTGAGGGTTTAGGGGTAATATCTGGATTAACTAGTCCGATTTGAAAAAATCTTTCAGTGTTGGATAGCTCATTTATCGAGGAAGGCTATAGGCTATATATCATCACGCTAAGACCAATAGGAGCGGAGCGCCAATGAAGAATGTTTTAAGATCGGTTTTGTCCTTATGAGAGCTTCCCCTGCGTATTAACGTTAGCCCAAAGTAACTATTCCACGCGAACGAAGTCGCAGGCAGACGCTAGTTGACTATATAGTCGTATATTTTTTAATATAACGTTTCAAATGACTTAAATATATTCTACTCGTGTCTGACTATCTTCGGTTACGTAATGATTTGTAAATGAAATGGTCTAGGCAACACTGTCTCTCTGTTCTGAAATATGTCAAGGTGTGCATACGTTATACGAGTACGTTATGATTGTGATTCAAGAACTCTATAGTTTTCTCCACATAATCCAGTTTATCATTCAGTGCGCCCAACAGGTTTTTTTTCCGAACACTACGGTAGACAGACTTCTATAAATTTTTTTTAGTTTTAGTTCTAAGGCATTTGGCCCTAATTAAAAAAAATGTTATCACGATAGCTTCATTTAATATAATGTCATTAAATTTTCAACTAACCACGATTTTTATAACCACTACACGTTCAGTGTTGCGTGTTTTCTTGCTCTGTAAAAGTGAGCCGACCGGTATGGTGCTTATAGTATGTTCTTCCCCTCTACCTATATAAAATATATTGTTAATTATAAAGAGAAATCAATTAACAAAGTATGTGCCTTAATCTATACTAATATTATAAAGCTATCCTAATATTATAAAGCTCAAGAGTTTGTTTGCTTGGACGCGCAAATCTTTGGAATTACTGGACCGATTTGATAAATTCTTTCAGTGTTAGATAGCTATTTATCGAGGAAGGCTATAAGTTTATTATTATATAGCATCACGCTAAGACCAATAGGAGCGGAGCACCAATGAAGAATAATTCAAAATCGGGGTTAACTTATGTATTATTTAATAATACTTTCACCTTCTACGTAAACGAAGTCACGAGTTAAAGTTAGCGTCGGTCCAATGTAAGTATTACTTTGTTTTCGTTTTCCTATTTCTGTACATCTACGAGTATACTAATATTATAAAGAGGTAAAAGTTTGTGAGGGTTTAGGGGTAATATCTGGATTAACTGGTCCGATTTGAAAAAATCTTTCAGTGTTGGATAGCTCATTTATCGAGGAAGGCTATAGGCTATATATCATCACGCTAAGACCAATAGGAGCGGAGCGCCAATGAAGAATGTTTTAAGATCGGTTTTGTCCTTATGAGAGCTTCCCCTGCGTATTAACGTTAGCCCAAAGTAACTATTCCACGCGAACGAAGTCGCAGGCAGACGCTAGTTGACTATATAGTCGTATATTTTTTAATATAACGTTTCAAATGACTTAAATATATTCTACTCGTGTCTGACTATCTTCGGTTACGTAATGATTTGTAAATGAAATGGTCTATAATTTATACAAAAAAAAAATCTATTAAATATCCACCTGATCGAATGGAAAATTTTAAATAACCTGCACAATATGTACATATTAATGTTACATCATTAATAAATTCAGAAAATTGGAGTTTTAGTAGTATGTGCCAACGTCCGTCTTTTTTATATATGCTTTATTTCATTATATAGGAAGAAGTTATCTATATATTTAAAAATAAATGTTCGTATATCTGAGATAGATAAATTCTAAAACCTGTTGAACTATCCTCATGAAAGTCAGTACACCTTTGTGTTGTTAATGGAGGTTTTTATGCTGTCTATTTCACTATCACTTGCTATGTGATGGCGCCGGATTTAATTATTGTTATTAAGTGTTATATTCTAATTTAATACAAACAATGGCATTAGTTAATCTATATAAATAAAATAATAGAGGTCTGTCTTTGTGTATACATCATGCAAAAGTAATTTTAATTCTTAGATACTGGGTCTTTATCTAAAAAAATAGCACGATATCTTATATAATACTAGCGGGCCGGGCGGACGTTGTCCTGCCTTGATAATAAAAAAAAATCTAAAATACAAGCGTAGCGTCACCTACCGGTTCCAATTGTGAATCAAAAACATTCTCGGATCCACTGGAACACGCAAACAAAATTTCATCAGAATCGGTCCAGCCGTTTAGGAGGAGTTCAGTGACATATAAACGTAAAGAAGAAATTTATATATAAAGATAAGGTAATTTAAGTTTTAAGAAACTAAAATTTTTATAAGCCCCTTTTGAGTGAGCTGTTAAGTAGGGCAAGCGATTTGGTTCCCAAACGAGGAAGCGAACTGATTATATTGTTTAGAAAGATGACGTAAGAAGGAGTCGGCTATCAAATTTTTCGATAATTTTGCAAACATGTGGTCATTAAGCTCAAGGTTTCATTATTCATTCAAATTCCATCTAAATCATAACTGACTAATCTTTGTGACTTTTTATATAATGCTATCAAATTGTGATCACCCCTCCCTCCCTTTATATTGCTAATTCCAAATTGTATTATTTGCTCATAACCAACAAAATAAAAAATAAAAATAATATATGCGCAACCATCAGAGTTTGCTTCTCAAAATTATAACTAGTTCAACACTTATGACATACAAGCCATGTTTGACTGTTTACATTTTTTTTGTTCATCTATCGCATGTTGCATTGCAGCAGCGGAGTATGGGTATAGTGACATGCGTTGAACAAAGCAGACAAAGTCAATATGGCGTCACCCATGGCTCAATTCAAAATGTTTTAAATAAATATTGTGCTCAGTTTTTAACATGCTTCTATCACCTCAATGTTTGTATTTATTATGTATTCCGTACTCTAATACACAGATGGAAATTAAAATTTTTAGTTGGGTGGGCCACCCCTAATGGGCCGCGATTTTATGCGCGAGTTTCAATTACGATTAGTGTCCAACATTAAATATTGTAAGTCCAGCTCTAATACGATAAACAATCTTAGTAAATTATTTCCCAAACCTTTTTCAAATGAGTTAGGATGTTTCAAAAATCGATTTACCGTTAAAAAAGACGACGCTAAACCAAAATTTTTGAAAGCACGCCTGGTACTGTTAGCGTTAAAAGATAAAATAAATAGAGAATTGGACCGATTAATTTCATTAGGCATATTAAAACCGGTCCAGTATTCAGTATTTGTGCAGATTATTCAACCACAATTAATAAACCACTGCTCGTAGAAAAATACCCAGTATCGTCGGTTCAAGAGCTATTTACTAAACTCCATAATGGCAAATAATATAGCAAATTAGATCTTTGTATGGCTTATAACCAATTTGTGATTAACATATATTAATGAAATCCTCACCTTATCGTGTTGTATTCGTATCACACTATAGCTTTTTATCTCGCTAAATCTGTGTTGCCAATGCTAGTACCAGTGTTGCCATATATCTTCTCGTCACCCCCCCTAAACATAATTCAGGCAAAACTAAAACAACAAAGTAAACTAAATAGACATCTCGCAATATTAAATATAGTTTTTTTCTAATATCATAGGAGGCAAACGGACAGGTGGGTCACCTGATGTTAAGTGATCACCACCGTCCATAGACACTTGCAACACCATGGGAGTCGCAAGTGCGTTGCCAACCTGTCTTGGGGGAGAGGGCGAGTAAGGAGAGGTGGGCCTCCGGCGCTCTCACTGACCGAACAAAACGCAACAATGCAAGCACTGTTACTTCATGTCGGTTTTCTGTGAGAGGGTGGTACTACCCCGGTTGAGCCGCCCCATTTATACTGAAACCATTAATAGCTTCAGCGTAGGTCTACTACCTGATAATAAAATATAGTATATCCCGGTCATTCACCAGTTTAATGAGGGTAGTTTCATGTAGGTAAGAATGTGAGCTCAGAGGTAGTTGGAATAGGAAAGGGTTGGGGTTATGGGGATATTGAAATGGCTGATAACCGTCATTCTCCAATCTGATAGGTCCTTTTTGGAATATATACATTTGCATTACTTGACATACATACTTTGACTATACATACATATACGTTCTGTTTTTTAAATGTTACATGTAAACTAAAGCGTCACGGTGGAGATACACTATATATAAATTAAACCATAACTTAGTAAACATTTATGCATCTCCATCGTTATTACCCGCCTAAACAATAGTGACAGTCACTTATACATAAAAAACAAGTACACTTGTCCTATTCTTAAGCTTATATCGGCGCTTTAACCTACTGAGCTAACGAGAGTAGTCCGCTGAAGCTGTTAAGACCTTGCTTGGTCAATAGCGTAGTCAGTTCGAAAACACGGTGGAGATACACTATATATAAATTAAACCATAACTTAGTAAAAATTTATGTATCTCCATCGTTATTACCAGGCCAAACAATAGTGACAGTCACCTATACATAAAAAAACAAGTACACTTGTCCTATTCTAATTTAATCCCACTAATTTCCCTCGTTAATTTGACGTGGACGTATATAATTATAATGCTATGTATTATGTATGTAAAGACAGAGTTGTGATAAAAAACGTACGGTAAATTTTACGCAGTCTGGCCTTAACCTTAGGTCCTAATTTCCATACGTTACATAACCGCGATAAAAATTCCGCGCGATAAATATTCGCGGTGCGCGTTCAAGCATTAGGTCACATATCTATCTTAAACTGATTTCTACGTCGTATATCTAATCTTATATCGCGAATCGAACTCGACATTTGTTTTATTACAGCAATACTTTCGTGGATTATTGCCGGTTATTCCACGGAAACTGATACGGCGATAAAAAATCCACAGTGCCTGATAATTGTGTCATAAAATTTAGGCATAGTCATGCGTAAAACGAATCCGAGTTCCGAGTTTGTAATAGAAAGGAGTTGTATAAGAACATTTACTTTGTTATTTACCAGGATATCACTTGAAGATTTTTAAGCGTCAATAAAATACTATTGCATAGACAATAGGGATTTCAAAAAAATCGCATGTTCATCGGATATTATTTTTAGCTTTAGTTCTGCCTAATAAAACAAAACTAATCTATTTTAGGATGTTTAAAGATGCATTCAAAATCAAAATATCCTTTATTCAATTTAGGCCCTGAAAATGCACTCATGAACGTCATAGTTACCACCGGTTCGGAAAACAACCCAGTCATCGAGAAGAACTGGCAAGAAACTCGATCGGGTTTATCTCTTCATGTTATATATTTTTACAAAACATAAATAGTCACATTCGTTATTAGTGGATGCACAGAGAGGGGCGTCATTTCCAGACGTCACAATCGTTCACATATTGATCTACCCTATAATTTAGATATTAAAACTCGCTTAACATGGTTCTTGAATTCACTATCCTACAAATCGGAAAAAAACTGCTTAGAAAGATACTGTTATTTAAAAACCATTTCGAAAGATAACCCATAAAGACGGCAATATATTACGATGATGGCGATCGTATTTACTTCAAATAAAATACCGGTAGAAGCATAGATGATGATAGCACTGTGATAGGTAGATTATTATATATTTAACTAGCGAGCCCGGCAGACGTCGTACTGCCCTGAATATATAAAAAAAACCCTTGACAAATTATATACTAAAACCTTCTTCATGAATCACTTTATCCACTGGTGAAATGGCATGGTAATCCGTTCAGTAGTTTTTGAGTTTATCGCGAACAGACAGACAGATAGGTTTTATACTATGTAATGGTATTGTAAGCTCAAGAGATTTAACGTTTGAATGCGATAATACCGGTAAGATTTGAAAATTATAATTTCATATTGTATTCATTCGTGTAAGTATTAGGCTGTCTATGAGCAGTTCAGCAATACCACACAAATTATAAGTCAGAAAATAAGTTAAACTTTAAGCATGGACGTGGAGTCTCACAGGCTACTCGATGTTTTCGTCTTCTTAGTTTCACCTACTTCCCCCCACTCCCCGCGATTGAGGGGCTCAGTAGCGTTTGTTTTAGTTGTAAAACTACCAACGAGGGAGGAGGTTGCGTCCCTCGATGAATATCACGTAAGTAATCAAATATTGCAATATCAAAATATTGCCCGGAGACTGCGATCGGACTATTAGATTGTTGTCAAAATGTGTTATATTTGTTTCCTGAAGTAGGTATTTTGTGTTTTTGCTTGCTTATATAGTATACATTGAGAACAAATACTAATTTTGTTATAAGAATAAGTTTGGCTGTCTTCAGTAACTAAAAAAGTAACCTAAGTAGATTTAAATTAAAAATTGCCATAACTTTTGATTTGTAATTTTTTTTTAATAAAGGTTGATTACTAAATCACGTTATTTTATTGTTAAATCCCATAACTTTAATATTCAATCAGTTTTTAAGCGATCTTATATCAAATTCCCTAAAAAAAATGTGTGTGCATAGGAGCCTGTGAGACTCCACGTCCCACAGTAGTGTTAAAAAAAATGACGTCCATACTTATAGGTTAAGTTCGAACGTAGTAATGACAATAAACAGGAGTGAGTGGATTGAGGAGGAGGAGGAGTCCCATCCTCGTCGCGAGTAAAATATTAGGGATAAAATGTGGAGCGAGAACAATTATAGACCGAGTCAGCGACACAACTGATTTATTGACATAACTACATAACGTATATTATTTACAGATACCACAGAGTGAAAGCGTGTGAACAAAAATTGCAGGTAAACGCTTGTTGAGACAATTAACAAAAAAATGCAAGTAAACGCTTCATAACTAGGACCTTATTTGAAGGAAGGCACTAGTCTAATTAATTTTGTAATTAACACGACAAAACCACAACATAGGTTAGCGGTAGGATTGTTTAATAATGTCTGTGCTTAAGTTAAAGCATTTCACGAAACTCATAGGCTTATACGCAATCGCACTAGAATGGCCATCTTTGACAACATAGTTAACACCTGGGCTGTCGAAAACCGTAATGATTTAAGCTTGAAACACACGAATATAGAACAGACAAATTGGGTCGAAGTTTCAAAACATGGCCTGCCATTTTGATACCTGTGTCTTAAAAAAAACAACCGAGGGGTATTATCAGAGGAAACAAGAATATTGGAAGGACTTCATAAAATAATAAAAGGATCAATAGAACAGACAAATTGGGTCGAAGTTTAAAAACATGGCCTGCCATTTTGATACCTGTGTCTTAAAAAAACAACCGAGGGGTATTATAAAAGGAAATAAGACTATAGGAAGGACTTCGTAAAATAATAAAGCAATCGATCTCAAATGAGATTCGAAACCAAAGCCTCCACGTATATAATGGAATCCTTGACCACGACAAAGCATAGACGCGGTCAATGTAATATTGTTACGAAATGTGGAAACGAAACTGTAATAAATAACCGATTTCTTAAACTAGGGTCGTCTAATGCTCAAGATGAAACCATAATTCATGATCTTTTTTAAATTTCAGTATTAACAAGGCTATTATTATTAATCAAGTCGTTACTTTGCGGAGATCCATTAAAAATTAAGTATACATTTATTATATACAGTTTATTAATTAACTAAACATAAGATAGGCTGCATAACTTAATACAAAATATCAATATTTCATGTACACAGGCCGCTAAGCTACGCGTCGCTAGTCTGGCGTAAGCGCATACGTTACGAGCTTGTCGAGGTCATAGGTGACGCAACTCCATAGTTTTTCTACCACCAAAAATCGCTCAAGGCGGCTAAAGAAATTTTCACTTCAAAAAAAGAAACGGGTGACAAATAAAATAAAAAAAGGACTTAAAAAAGGTTTTATCTTCTATATTTATAAACAAGAAGTCGTAATTATTAAAAAATACATCCACAGTTATTAAGTCATATCTTCTTATCAGTTATAAAATGCAGAATATATATCGCAGAACAAGAATTTTATGAGTTTCATTGTTAAGTAACATTTTATTAAGACGAGTTGTTTGTAAAAGAGTTAACTATTATTTACAATTACTTTACTGTAATGCGGACAAAATGTAGTAATTATTAAATAAATACATTTTATGGCGGCTTTATTTATTGTCGATTAAAATGTTAATACACATGTTTGTATAACAATAATTGTAAAAAAAAAGTTACTGTCAATGTTCTAACATTGAATATAATTGTATCACACGAAGCTATAGAGATTCGATTCTTTATAATGTTCAGAAATCTATAGTTCTGTTTTTGCTTCCTAGATGGCGGTATAACGAGAAAATTTTGATAAAATCTATAATACTTGTTACATCTTTTATATTTATAGCAGCTTTATGAAGTCTACGAAATGGAATGTAATGAATTGAAATTACATGCTGTCTAAAATATAGCGGGGATGTTAGATTCACGATTTCACATAGGCATTATTTATCATAACATATGAAAAATGACGGTTTCGAATGATATTACTTTGGTAACCCTGCTCTCAAATGCATCGAACAGTGCTCATATTGGAAGAATAAGTTGAGGACAACGTAGGCGAATTGTTTTAAACAGGCCTATAAAAATAGTTTCTCTTTCCTTCGAGGTTTATTGAAAGCTTATATATAATTAACTCATTGTATAATTAGCAACAATTTTGTGGCCTTGAATTACAGCGAATATCGTGTAATCATCGCTTCAGACTTTGTTCAGACATTATTAAAAAATATATTTATAACACAATAACGTTAATGATAATCCTTTAAGGCTGATCGATTACTTACTGCAATGATAGTATAATGTAACAATTGATAAACTTTTAGCTATAATAAATAAATTAAGCCCTCGGTTATCAGTGCAAATTTTAGAATGAACGATATCGTTAAATATGATATAATATAATATTGTATTTTTCCTCGATAGAGTCATATTTATGACTTTATTAGAAGTTTTATGACTGAATTATAATTCACGGAGTATTAATGAGTTAATTCGTTATTAATGCTATTTATTTTGCTACAACTCCACTCTTTCTTGCAAGAAATCTATACTAATATTATAAAAAGTTTGTGAGTTTGTGACGTCGTATAGGGCAATATCTGGATCTACTAATTCTTTTACCAATAGAAAGCCACGTTATTTTTGAGTGTCATACATAGGCTATTATATTAACCTAAAAAATGAAAAGATGCTTTACAGGCTGGTTATGGCTGGAATGAAAAACCGGTAAATTATCGATTGTTTGTGTACATTTTGTTTTTTTTTTCTGTTTTACTTCGTTGTTAATCACTGGGGTGACATGGTCAATTTGTGACCAAACCCCAATTATAAATAAAGATTATAAATAAATAAAATGAAAAGACTATTTTGTGGTAGTCGGATTTTTATTTATTTAGTTATTGTAATTTTAATGAGTAGTATTTTCTTTTTATGTCATAGGTGGCAAACGAACAGGTGTGTCACTTGATGTTAAGTGATCACCACCGTCCACGGACACTAACAGCACCAGAGGAGTTGCAAGTGCGTTGCCACCCTTTGGGGGAAAGGGTTAGGGGAGGGAGAGCAGAGAGGAGAGGGGAGGGGAGGTGGGCCTCCGGCGCTCTCACTGACCGAACGAAACGCAACAATGCAAGCACTGTTACTTCACGTCGGTTTTCTGTGAGAGGGTGGTACTACCCCGAATGAGCCGACCCATTCATGATGAAACCAGTAATAGTTTCAGCGTGGCTCTACCACCATAACCACCACCGCCATTTTAATGACAACACGACTTTTAATTTCAAATTTTGTACTAACATTAACGTCCGTTTATCATCATATATAGGCTCCCATCGAAAATCAGCGCTGCAGTACTACTTACAGTATTGCGGATTTTTGCTGAATGGGTTCGCCAATTGTTGGACATCTATTTTTCATTTTTAAAATGTATTTTTTTTTCTGTCTAATTAGTTTGTGTAATTTAATTGAATTGTATGGTTGTTCCAACAATAAAGTAATTCTTTCTTTCTTTCTTCACTTAGGACGAGAGAAAAGTATATATAATACATATGTAAATAGACTTAATATATTCAGACGACTTTAATCGCTGTTTTTACATAAGATACCACACGGGTACAGTCAGTAAATAATAAAGAAATACGTATATGAAGAAAATTAGTTTCAAATGTTAACAATAATGCTATATTAATGACTCCGACGCAGTTATATAGTCTCGTTAAAAGTGAATTATGTATACAAAACGCGGATTGCGAGTGTTTAGGAAACGAAACACGCGACGAAACCCACCACATCCGATAACGGTTTCAAAACATCGATGTGGTGTATCGTAAAACATTCCTCGGATTGGTAAACGGCTATATATGGAACAGAGACACTCGAACAGTAACTATGTCTTGACACAAATGGCCAGAGGCACTATGAAGAGCTTCTGCCCGCGACTTTTCCGTGTAGAATAGTTACTTAGGGCTAACGCTAACTTTAACACGCGGCTTCGTTTACGTAGAAGGTGAATTTAAAAAAAATGTATGTTAACCCCGATTTTGAAACATTCCGCATAAGTGTTCTGCTCCTATTGGTCTTAACGTGATGATATTACGAACGCCACTAACGCTAACACGCAGGGGAAGCTCTCAAAAGGACAAAACCGGATTTTGAAACATTCTGTATTGATGTTCCGTTTCTATTGGTCTTAGCGTGATGATATATAGTCTTCCTTGATAAATGAGATATTTAACAATGAAATAATTTTTTAAATAGAGCCAGTAGTTTCTGAGATTAGCGAGTTCAAGTTAGCGCGTTAAAATATAAGTTTTCGGCATTATTTTGTAATCATTACATAGTATAAAACAAAGTCCCTTACCGCGTCTGTCTGTCTGTCTGTTCGCGATAAACTCAAAAACTACAGAACGGATTTTCATACGGTTTTGTGATTCATGAGGAACGTTTTGGGATATAATCTGTCAATAATTTTTAATAATCAGGGCGGGACAATGTCTGCTAGACCCGCTAGTATTCTTCTTCTTCTTCTTACCCTTATCCCACATAAGTAGGGTCGGTACAACATGTTTCTCATGTTGTGGTATATGATTTGGCTTAATTTTACGATCGGCCGCCTGCCTGTCATCAACCCTCCTTGGGATTATTTTGTTGTACCACTGTATTTGTGATTATTATTATGTAGCTACGAAGTCTGATGGGCTCTTTTAGCCTTACAATTGTTTGTTCCGGTTAAAAACGAAGTTCTTGAAGATTATGATTTGCTTGTTATATTGCCATTTTTATGTAACGGAAAACTATCCAATTTCATACTGCATTTTCTGGTTTTTTTTTTCAAGGTTCGTGGTTTCAGAGTTTTCTCACTAATCGAATACAATATTAGATATAATAAACCATTATAAAAATATAAAATAGGAAAACTATAATAGAAAAATAAATGCAAATAAAATGACATGTATTATACCCGCTAGTATTATATAATACAAATAAAACACAACAGAATAATTTTTAAAATTGCGCGATAGTCACTACGATTTAACTGAAAATGATGTGCTATAATAAGATTTCAACATTTCTCTCTCTCTCTCTCTCTTTGTATATATTTAGAGTACATTAAGAATGTACTATCTGATATCTCATTCTATGAATCACAGCCTAAAACCTATATATATATATTTCGTTACGCATTTTCATAAAACCCAATTCACACCGTCGCAAAAGAGTTTTTTTCTACATATTATAGGAGACAAACGAACAGGGGGGTCACCTGATGGTAAGTGATCAACACCGTCCATAGACACTAGCAACACCAGGGGAGTCGCTAGTGCATTGCCGGCCTGTGTTTGAGGGAGGGGTG
>MU159459.1:65875-94763 GCA_015888305.1 Antheraea pernyi | reverse complement strand
TTTTAATACAAAGAAATACAAACAACAAATACAAAGAAACAAAATGTTGACTATAGCTAACTTCAGGGTGTCGGTTTTTCGTGACGGAGTGCGCGCGCATCGTATAGATATACTCTCATAATTTTCCCCGAACGCGCCAAAAGAAGTATAACTTCAAAAAAGAATCAGTCAAATAGAAATGCTCTGAAGTGACGCCCTTACTTTTGGCTAACTTTAACTCGCGGCTTCGTTTACGTTGAAGGTGAATTAAAAAAAAAATATATGTATGATAACCCCGATTTTGAAACATTCTGCGTTCGTAATATCATCACGTTAAGACCAATAGGAGCAGAACACTTATGCAGAATGTTTCAAAATCGGGGTTATCATACATATATTTTTTTTTTAATTCACCTTCAACGTAAACGAAGCCGCGAGTTAAAGTTAGCGTTAGCCCTAAGTAACTATTCTACACGGACGAAGTCGCGGGCAGAAGCTAGTCATAGTGCCTCTGGCCATTTGTGTCAAGACATAGTTACTGTTCGAGTGTCTCTGTTCCCATATATAGCCGTTTACCAATCCGAGGAATGTTTTACGATACACCACATCGATGTTTTGAAACCGTTATCGGATGTGGTGGGTTTCGTCGCGTGTTTCGTTTCCTAAACACTCGCAATCCGCGTTTTGTATACATAATTCACTTTTAACGAGACTATATAACTGCGTCGGAGTCATTAATATAGCATTATTGTTAACATTTGAAACTAATTTTCTTCATATACGTATTTCTTTATTATTTACTGTCTGTACCCGCGTGGTATCTTATGTAAAAACAGCGATTAAAGTCGTCTGAATATATTAAGTCTATTTACATATGTATTATATATACTTTTCTCTCGTCCTAAGTGAAGAAAGAAAGAAAGAATTACTTTATTGTTGGAACAACCATACAATTCAATTAAATTACACAAACTAATTAGACAGAAAAAAAAATACATTTTAAAAATGAAAAATAGATGTCCAACAATTGGCGAACCCATTCAGCAAAAATCCGCAATACTGTAAGTAGTACTGCAGCGCTGATTTTCGATGGGAGCCTATATATGATGATAAACGGACGTTAATGTTAGTACAAAATTTGAAATTAAAAGTCGTGTTGTCATTAAAATGGCGGTGGTGGTTATGGTGGTAGAGCCACGCTGAAACTATTACTGGTTTCATCATGAATGGGTCGGCTCATTCGGGGTAGTACCACCCTCTCACAGAAAACCGACGTGAAGTAACAGTGCTTGCATTGTTGCGTTTCGTTCGGTCAGTGAGAGCGCCGGAGGCCCACCTCCCCTCCCCTCTCCTCTCTGCTCTCCCTCCCCTAACCCTTTCCCCCAAAGGGTGGCAACGCACTTGCAACTCCTCTGGTGCTGTTAGTGTCCGTGGACGGTGGTGATCACTTAACATCAAGTGACACACCTGTTCGTTTGCCACCTATGACATAAAAAGAAAATACTACTCATTAAAATTACAATAACTAAATAAATAAAAATCCGACTACCACAAAATAGTCTTTTCATTTTATTTATTTATAATCTTTATTTATAATTGGGGTTTGGTCACAAATTGACCATGTCACCCCAGTGATTAACAACGAAGTAAAACAGAAAAAAAAAACAAAATGTACACAAACAATCGATAATTTACCGGTTTTTCATTCCATCCATAACCAGCCTGTAAAGCATCTTTTCATTTTTTAGGTTAATATAATAGCCTATGTATGACACTCAAAAATAACGTGGCTTTCTATTGGTAAAAGAATTAGTAGATAGTAATAAATTACTCCCCTCATAAATGAAAAGACAACATAAACAACATTTAATGTGAATTCAACCTTAACACGTAATGAATAAAGTACGTTTTCTCGTTATTGTGCGTGTTTGTGCGTGACGAGGCCAAACATGTGTAACAACAGGCTTAAAATCGGTAATTTTGTTCAAAATTTGATATTATTTGTTAGTTTAAATCTTAAATTATAACTTATTCAACATGTATTTAGCGAAAGTAAGATACTCCGGCCGTTAAATTGCTTTTCCGGGTATTATTTTTGCATCTTTTGAATACACTGCGGTATGTGAAACGGGCTTATATTGGCTGTGTGTCAAACAAACTAAACAAAATAAGGGCGCACATTTCAAGTGATCTCTTATTTACCGAGACGTATTTTTCGCGCCGACCCTTTATCTAGTTATTGTTGATCGAAGAGGAAAACATAGAATAGTAAATTACCCGGAGTCTGTAATCGCGAAGACGTTGTGGGTTCGCGTGGTAATTATGCCCATAACCGTTTTTGACTCTTTACTATCATATACATAGTCTTCGTCAAATCGTGTTACGATCCTCGAACTAATATGTAACCTAACAAATCCACGAGAATCTCTCTGAGCCACGTTTGAACTTTGTCTCTATTCTCACTGCGCCAAAAATGAGATAAACGATAATTTTTATTACTCTCAACAAACAAGCAAATCGTTATTTAACTACTTCCCAAACGACTATTACCTCAAGGTGACACCATAATGTTAGTATGAAACGTTTGTTTAACGTTTATTTATCTTAAACAAGTCCGTTCCGGTCAAATCTTTTACATTAATCTTAGATTCGCGTGTCACTATAAATTTTATAGTTTAAGAGCCTGTAGTTTTATTATTCACATTAGACATCTATTTTAAAGTTTGATTGAATGCAAGACTTAGAAAACTTAAGTGTAAATCCTAAGTCCATCCTAACATGTTTGTTATGCATTCTCGCCTTAACTGTGCAACCGTTCATAGTGAAATTTTGCATACACATTCACATTCACGGGTACATTAAAAGGCGTAGGGCACTTTTCATCTAGAAAAAAGTAACTATTCCCGAGTGAGAGAAAAATATCTTTTATTAGATTAATACAACTAAACCATAGGCAAAAATTAGTGTCCTTATAAGTCGTAATATTACAAATTTCTGCAGAACTTTTTTTCTCCGATAGGTTCATAATAAGATTAGTTATAAAAAATAAGCCTTCTTGCACAGAGGTTGCAATCTCTACCACTGGTCTGAAAGTGTGCGGATTTGAACCCCGTATATAACTGATTAATAGCAGTAGAGCCTATAAGTTGTTGTTGTCCTGCCGCAGTCTTTAATAACTCACGGGCGTTAAAAATATCAAGAGGTAATGGGAGAATGAAAATTTGTGATTAAATTTTTTTATGAGAGATATAAAAAAAGTACTTCAGAAATTTCGATAACCACGCCACCTATCGACTCCGACTATATCTAGGAAATATCAAAATGACCGCCTAAGTACAAAAACAAATCACGAGAATTATATATGTAACGATATATACCAGCTGTGTATTTCTTTGTACAAACAATTGGAATTTAATGGTCATGAGTAAACCAGTACTATTGTAAAAAAAAATTGTCAACGAACTCGATTATTACTAACGCAAATAGATAACTGGTTCACACACTCATCATTATTGTTTTTATATTGCTAACGCTTGCTAACAATCGCACCTAAAATGACGTGATTAAACTGTCGAAATCCGATCACATTCTCTCAGATTACATCGCGTGAGTTTTTTAATGTAGGGGAAATCATTGCCAAACGTATCGCAAAGGTGTTAATGATTTTACATTAATAAATTACTCAGCGTCATTTATCATCACGACATAAGGAAGATTTACCTCGTAAAACGATGGGAATACTTTTGCGTGTCTTTATTGTTGTGCTATCGTTGCTAACCCTGATGTCGACAAACGCTATAAAAGGTCTGATCCGACGCATTACTCATTGTTCGGAAGTTTCTTTCTGGTTTCCCACGGGTTAAACAAACGACTATTATTTTAAGTTTCTGGTACACGTATACAAAGACACCAACGGTGCTACAAATACTGTGTGTTTTGAAGCGATGCGACGGTTTCTATTCACGGTATAATCTTGAGTATTCTTTTTTTTTTTTATAGTAGCACGGCAAAATGACTGCACTGCGCCTGATGGTAAGTACAGTACAATCCAAAAACAACGGCAACCACCGAGTGATATACTATCCATCGCCGGTCGCCGCTGTCATGCCGGCCTGCGCAAAGCTGGATATGCACAGACTGATCCCGAAACGCGACTCGCGAAAGCGAATCACTATGACGGGCTTTTACGCCATATACATGGTGGTTGCGACCCAGTCAGGCTGTAAAACCCTACCAACCCGCTTTCGCCATTGCCTCGTTCGTTATTCAGCAGGGTGCACCACGTGCAGGTGAGGTTGGCTTGGGTGTCTCAAGTCTTAGATGTTATTTGACACCCCTTACCCCGGTGAAGAAAAACGTTATGGTGAAGCTATAACATGCTGATGCAATATGTTTGATCAATAACTATCTTAAGATTAAAAACCATTTACCAAATATTACTAAGCATTTATTGGAGTGTCCTTTTTGGGGACTTGACAAACAAGACCATTTTAGGATTAATACCGCCCCTTAACATCAGCGTACATTGCAATCAAACGCTTGTTTAGAATCTGCCTAAAAATGTTTCAATAGTATTGTATATTCTATTATGTAGTTTGCCTCATTATTATTTTCTAACCCTTGTCTCTGTCACGTAAAGATATTCGTACAAATAAATGGCGAGCGTAAGAATGTCATGAATGAGCCAATTTGATTGCATGACTCCATAGTACCGGCTATTTTGACCCCAAACCCTAAAGGGTAAACTGTCCTTTAACAAAGACACTCGCGCGCGCACCTATTCGGTCGCTGCCACCTACAAAAGATCGAATGCAATTTATAATTGTGATGTAGTACTTTCCAAATCTCTTATCTTCACCCACATAAATCTGGCGAGTAAATTATCTAACACACATTTAAATAGGAAAAGTACAGCATACGTTCAATTTCCACTCTCCTCTATCAGCTGTCAATCATTCATATCTTTTATAGACATATCGTTCTTCAGACCATCCATTTTCATCTTCTGTATCCCTCTACTTATATGACGGATATATCTTCTTTATAACAGTGGTGGTAAAGCCAGTCTCTCAAGAATATTATACATTTGAAAGTCTCTAAGAATCGATTAACGTTTCGTACTCTTTCGTACAAAAAGATTTGATAGGTCCTAACAAAACTTCACAATGTAATTGTGTACACGTTAGAATAAAATATAGGCTGTAATATAGAAATTGTATAAATTGGCCAAGATATCAGTAGTCAGGTGAAGCTGTTAAGACCTTGCTAGAACAATAGCGTAGTCAGTTAGAAAAAAAAGCAAAGATATAACATTAAGTGTTAACTAAGTAATCGTTCTAAAGATATAAACGCAGATGAAGTCGCCAAATGCTAACACTAGCGTGTAACATAGAGAAGGATTGCCTATAGCGAGCAACAGCTGGATCAAAATTATAGCTATGGTTTCATCACCATCTTTACTTTCACTGATAGCTCTGGCTTATTGCGGAATACGGAGTTATAATGATCGACGAGTTGTCCAAATATGCTACAATTGAGGCATCTTCGCTTAGAACATTAAATTTATTTGAACTAACTGGTTTAATTAAATAAGTATATTTTAACAACCTATTGAGCGTTCTATCTTCCAATGCATTCAAACCACAGGCAGTAATATGTGCCTTATTAATTTCTCAACTTCCATCATCAAAAACATGAGATATATTATTAATTTAAAGATCGGACAAAGTGGGATTTTAACACGTAATTAATATTGCTAACGCTTTTTTAAATTTGCGTAAAGTTGTCAGTACTGAATAATTGGAAAACAAGGCTAACAATTCGACCGAGGTCGATATTAAGAAGACCTTGACTTGTACTTTAAGTTGTCTATATATAAATATACTGTTTGTTCGTCAATGAAACCTTAGGAAACACAGTAGTATTTCCTATTCGGAACGTTTCCTCATAAATTTCCCATTTGTATGCAAAACGCAATTGGTTTTGTAATTACCCACTATCTGATATCCGACCGCTTTGCTGGGCTTTAAATAATCATTTAATTTTTTTTAATGGCAAAGGGTTTAATGGAATTAAAAAAATAAGTAGTCTAGAAGTAGTTACGAAATTTTTTGCATCGAATGGTCATAGTCTTATAGTATTATCTATATATATATTAGATTGTTCGTCAATGAAACCTTAGGAAACACAGTAGTACTTCCTATTCGGAACGTTTCCTCATAAATTTCCCATTTGTATGCAAAACGCAATTGGTTTTGTAATTACCCACTATCTGATATCCGATCGCTTTGCTGGGCTTTAAATGTCAAAGGGTTTAATGGAATTCAAAAAATAAGTAGCCTATAGAACTAGTTACGAAATTTTTTGCATCGAATGGTCATAGTCTTATAGTGTTATGTTTAATAGATTTAAGTGATTCAATAGTAGTCCGAAAAAAAAAAAAAGTGATTGAGCATCAAGGGAACGTATTTTCACTGTATGTATAGGTAGATGTGATAAACCTTTTTTACATGGGGAAATCCCTACGGTAGGGTGTGCCCTAGCCGGGCAGCTGAGGGTTATGTCCGACTTGCACGGACTAAAACCCCCAAGTCTCCTTATACCTCTTGGACCGGGGAGCAGGGTTTGTGGACTGAGACTGCATCTGCTCCAAAGACGTGATTAACCCAGTTCAAGTAACGCAACGATTTTCAAAATCGCCACTAAAGTTTGATTTCTAGTGTCTTTATATCAATTTAATACATAATTGAAGGTCTGACTGAAAGCTGGTGTTACTAAACCGCACTGTAATCATATATTTTTTTAAATGGTCTAAATGATACGGATCAGGTAATTTTAAATTGGATAAATTTCAAACCATCTCTAACAGGTTTGACCTTTGCTTTTCTAAGATCGTTTATAAAGAACGATCATATTAGCATTTTTAAACTTGCTTCAAATGTTATATAACTACTGTTTACGTTATATCGGGAATCCGCTAAAAACAAATTTAACTGCAATGCCTTGTTCTAAAGATGTATACAAATAGCTGTTACCGGTGTCTTCGTCTGAGTGGAACTTCGCAAACATATTTTGTTCAGTATAAGGTGCGCTTAGGACGCGCACACTACTGGACACTGGTTCGTCAGTTTATTATATTTATGTGGAACCCTATTTTTTTTTTAAACAAAAAACTAACCTAAGTTACTCTTTATAACGTTAGCTATCTGCTAGTGAAAGTCCTGTCAAAATCGGACCAACCGTTTCAGAGATTAGCCGAAGCAAATAGACAAACATATAGACAGACAAAAATAAGTACCGTGCACATCTTCACATGCGTTTAACAAAAAGCTGTTTTACTAATATTGTTTTATTTATTTTGACGTTACAGACAAACAACTCAAGTTTATTTATTTAATTAGACAAAGGGATAAACCACATTCTGATTATTCAAATCAAATCAAAAATACTTTATTCAGTTTAGGCCTTAATAAAGCGCTTATGAACGTCAAAACTATCACCGGTTCGGAAAACAACCTAGTCATCGAGAAGAACCGGCAAGAAACTCAATCGGGTACATCTTTTTAACATATATATATTTCGAATACATTATACGTTACAATACCGTTTTTAGTGGACGCACAGAGAGGAGTCAATTCCAGACATAACCATCGTTCACATATTGATCCACTGTATAATAGCCTTTCGACAAAAAAAACCCGCTTGACATGGTGCTTAAATTTACAGTTCGGCAAATCGGTCATATGTTTTGGGACTTTATTGTAAAACCTAACACTGTTACCTATAGTCGGTTCACGTCAATAGGTATTATAGGTCCTAAATTAAATAAAGTATTTTTAATTTGATTTGAGAGCATAGAAAATTCTAGAACTGATATAAACGCAAGGAATTTTAATTCTTTAAATGTAATAGACAAACCGATTTATTATCATTTAGGTGTGGTCTAAGCACGAGGCTATTACAATTTCGTATAAACATTATAAACACCTTTATCTATAAGATTTATTAATAGTATGGCTCGGTTTTATTACATGTCGTTAAAGAATAGAGTAATTCTATATTTATCTGAATTTGAGTATTAGTGATAACGAGTCATTATCGCTCGTAATCTTTGAGAAATAAAGTTGATTGTTTGATAGAAAATGACCATTTCTTAACTGTCAACATCTAAACATCTTCATGAAAATTGGTATTTAGGGGCCATTCGAGTACGTAAGCCGTGATGGGGCATACGGGGAGTCCTTGATTTGCTTATTTTTGAAGACACGGGTTGGGGTCCGGGTAGTGATTACGTCATATTTCTTTATTAAAACGGAACAGGATAAATATTTACGTAAGCATGGGGGGGTTCAGAGCATTGCTTTCTTTTGCTTACCATGGGAGGTGATGGTCAGAAATTACAAAAATTCTGCTTACGTAATACTTAAACGACCCCTTATGTATAATTTGAGGGTCATAAATTACAAAAAATCTGCTTACGACCCCTTATGTATAATTTGGTCCAACATGAAAGATAGAATAATTTATAATCCGATTAATTTTTAATTACAAATTAAATAATTGTCAATGTTGTTATTAATTGTTTCAACAGTCCCGAATAGATGGCGCTTTAAATTAGTTTTTTAGTAGAAAGCTGTAGGACCTACTGTTATCTATATCTCGTAGATGGCGCCATGTTTTAATTATGAATTTATTTTTCAATAACTGAACCACATAAATACGTGGACGGGTTAGATAGTATATTATACAGATATTTAACAAAAATAAATCATTTCATAATTGTCTGTTTGTTCAGATGTTGTATGTCGTAATATATAATTACCAGACGGATTTTGATTAACTAACTCGTCAGTGTAATCCACAGTTTATCAATATTATTGCACAAGATAAAAAATAATACGATATCTACTTAAAAATATTAAAAACATATAAAACGTCAATTTTTAATACACCAAACGTAATTCTTATATCTATATATAAATATGTGAAGCAAAAACTTTGTACCCCTTTTTAAACTAACTGCGAGAACGGATGAACGTGAAATTCGGCATAGTTAAAGTTTATATGGAGGAGAAATACACAAAGTATAAAAGGCATTCACACATTAAATTAATTAAAATATACATTACTCACACTACTGCTTCAATTACATAAAAATATACACACATGTAAATGAATAAGACGTTTCGCCATCCGTCACTTTACTCTTAAGTTTCAGTTACCTTTTTTCATCCCACATTTAATATTTTCAACATGACTTACGTTCTACACTTTACGAGCCCTTTGAAGTTAACTGGCCAAATTGTAGGCTAATTTTATAAGAATATAATATGTAAATTTACTATACATTAATAATTAATTGATAAATAATTTATCTTCTTCAATTTTCAATCATTTTAGAAACGTCTATGTGTCTGTTTGTTTGAACACGCTTCATTAGTAAAGTACTTTGTTCCGCATAAAACCGGATAACCGGATAATAAGAAAATCATAAAGCATATCCTCGAGTAACATTTAGACTTAGTTTCATTAAAATCGGTTCACTTTATCAAAAGTTATTGTAATTTTAATGACGACGCGACTTAAGTACGAGAGAAAGGTAAATAAGTAAATGGACTTAATTCATTCAGATGACTCTATTAATCACTGTTTTTACGGACGGAATCGCGGGCACAGGTAGTATTGGTATAAGAATCTAAAATAGGCATTTACTTATTGATAACTCGACTCCATGTTGTACATATAAAGTAATACGTATTGATCATTGATATATAAAAACCTAAGAAACACAGTCTCGAATAAAAGTAGCGCTGAAAACCGGCCGCAAAAGCTCCTCAATACACATACGTGGTTATAGTTATAAATAGAGTTATGATTTTGCAAATTCAACCTTACCCAAATGATTTAAAGCTCAACAAGGACGCAAGCGAAGCGACATTATTTAAAATGACTGCATAATCCAAAATTTTGCACTCATTTTTGTATGCCGGCTGTGAGACGTTAAGCGTGCATCTTGGGAATTTGTGTTTTGCACATCTATTTTTAGAGCCGTCAAGAAGTTGTAATTTTTCTCCGCCTGCATTATTAATTGTGATGATATATATGTCTATGACTTTTGGGAAAACATTATACATACCTACAGACAAGACTTTTATTTATCAGTATAGATATCTTTATTCGAAACATTAACACGAGTATTTATGCTAACTCGGTCATTATCGGTGATTACGAGCCTTGCCACTTGAGAGGTATCTTATCACTGCCGTTTCAAATCAATGTGGAAATGTACGTTTGAGCAATTTCGCTATCAACTTATTGATAAATTAATCGTACGTTTGTCAATTATTTCTATATAATCTGTTTACATGTTTATTGTTTTTTCCATTGTATAAATCGCCATAGTTGTTGGTTTCGTGGCGCGATTATATTTAGCCCAGAGGTCGTCGTCTGGGTGTTTACTTTTTATTAAAGCTATTATAGGGTGATGCATGATTTTAATAGCATAAAAACCACGAATTACCCATTTAGACATCCCATGGTTCAGTCTTAATAAGGGTGTAAAGGGTGTCGAATAACATCTACACCTGTCGCGTTTCGGGATCAGCCTGTGTATATCCAGCTTTTCGCAGGCCGGCATGACAGCGGCGACCGGCGATGGATAGTGTGTCATTCGCTGGTCGCCGTTGTTTTTGGATTGTACTGTGCTTACCATCAGGCACAGTGCAGTCATTTCGCCGTGATAAAAATAAAAAAGGCCAGTGATAGTTATGTAGGTTAGATTTTATAACAAAAACTCATGTTACGGAGTTGCTAAATAGTAAGTTCAAGAACCATGTCAAGCGGGTTTTAATATCAATACGTGAACGATGATGACGTCTGGAAATGACGCCCCTTTCTATACATCCACCAATATATGTTTCTAATAATATGTATCATGAAAAAATAAACCAGACCGGTTCTTTGCGATGACTGGGTTGTTTTTCCTAACCGGTATGGCAACTTTGGCGTTCATAAGCTCCTTCTCAGGACCTAAATTCGGTAAAAGATTTTTGATTTTGATTTGGAAGTATGTAATATAGAACCTGCTACCCGTGATTTCGTCTTCGTTCTTTATTACCTTGACAGTATGTTTTAGGTTCAGAAGAAAGAACGCAAACACCACATTCTTTGCCCTACTTCTTGCAAGAACACATTGACTAACGTGTAGCGTTTCTGAAAATCGTTGTTTCTTAAAACTATAATAACTTTTTAATAGTCCAAGTTCTCGTGATAATTATTTTTTTAGATAAAGGCCAAGTGGCTGAGAAGTAAAACGAAAAAAAAACGAAATTGATGTACTACTTTTTGCGTGGTGGGCGCACAACGGTATACCTCTATAATTGTATTCATATAGATAGAATAGATAGATAGACAAATAAATAGGTGGATATTATTATCTATATAAATATATACATATAAATAAAATTGGAGTGTCTGTGTCAAAATAGTAACTTTTTACTAAATGGATATTAAAATATGTACAGTCCTTATAATATAAAAAAACAATTTTTGTCTCTATGTTTGTTTGTTTTTTCCGGCCAATCTCCGAAACGTTTGGAAAGATTAGGGTTCCGCATAAGTATAACAAAATTAAAGAAAACGTTTACACTAAACAAAAATGTTTTACTAAAGTCCACGCGAATGAAGTACATTACGATTTAACCGACCACAGTAGCACAGTGAAGTACTGTTACAAGGAGTTCATTCAGAAAGAAATGACTAGCCACGAAAGAAAAATAAGTCTACATTAACGCGGTCAAAGTCGCCAACAAAAACTTATATAAAAGTATTAATATAATTCACCATCGAAAGACCATAGATCGAATGCGATAGTTATGCATTTTTCCCGATTAACAAAAAAATATTAAAAATATTGCTGGTCTTAGGCCTTTTTGTCACTTCTTTTTTAGGGTCACGCTAATTTTCGAAGGTTGTATTTTTTTATTTTTTTTGGGCAATTTTTCGATATTCCATTCTAGGACACTGCGTGCCCTCGCGTGCTTGACTAGCCACGAAAGAAAAATAAGTCTACATTAACGCGGTCAAAGTCGCCAACAAAAACTTATATAAAAGTATAAATATAATTCACCATTGAAAGATCCATAGATCGAATGCGATAATTATGCATTTTTCCCGATTAACTTAAATGTTCTAAAAAGCCTTCCACGTGTATAAGATAATGTAAATAACTATGTAATGATTCTTAAATTAGGTTTCGTATTGCAGTAGGTACGATTGAAAGCCGAACTCAGCAGTAAACTCCAATGGTATTAGTTTAAAAAACGTGAACCAATTCTCTTATATGTCCTCTATGTATCATTATGACTTATAAATATTTGAGGGGTAGCCGAAAACGTTTTCTTTTATTTTATTACTTTAATTATGCTTACTATGGTTATACTCTGTATCCAATCTATATAAATATGATTTAGTTTAACGCTATACTTAGTTCTTAGATATCGTATCTATACATATAATAAGAATGTAAGACTAAGATGTCTGTGAAAAAAAAAAATTGCTGGTATTAGGCCTTTTTTGTCACTTCTTTTTTAGGGGCACGCTAATTTTCGAAGGTTGTAAGTCCATAATTTTTTTCAATTTTTGGGGCAATTTTTCGATATTCCATTCCAGGACACTGCGTGCCCTCGCGTGCCCCTACAAAAATACCCTGGATATATATACTCGATCTCATTGTCTTTGTTAATAGTAGTCCGGTGAAGCTGTTAAGACCTTGCCAAGTCAATAGCGTAGTCAAATCGAGAAAAAAAAAATCTTTGTCAATACACCCGTGCAAAGCCGAGGCGCGTAGCTGGTTTTATATAAAATTGGGTATAAGTTTTTGTCAAATTAGAAGTCTATTTGTAATTTATAGAACAAGCAGTATTCGATTAAAGTTTCACCGCACAATAAAATTGTTGTCAAGTGACAGTTTCGAAACATATTTTGTAATATCTGACAAAAAGGTATTTTAAGTTCAAGAACAGAATAAACAATGCAATAAAACCTTGAATAATATTTACTTATTTGAAGTGATATTCTAATACAGAGAAATGTTCGTAAACGAAACTTAGAATGCCAATAACGTTATCTGTGCTTTTAGCATATTCATTTTCCATGTTTTAACATAAAACTGGCATAAATAACTGTAAGCGATGACATAAAAAAATAATACTCACTTAACGCTGTTCTTCCTTTGATCCCCTTAATACTAATATCACAGGATTTTAAATTAAAAAAATCTTTATTAAATATTTACACACACTAAAAGAAAACACTTAAAAAATTAATATAATATTTACATTAATTATTTACACTGGCCAGTTCGCAATTACATTTCAAAATGGTGTCGATATATTGTTCTTCTTTTTCGAAATTTAAACGACCAAAGAGTTTTTACATTTTCGATTGTGAACGCGTGTCGATTCGAATTTCGAACGGACGGCAGGTACGACTCGGTACGTGTCCGCGGACGAACTGCTTTAGTGAGGCAGCACACCTTTCCTTTTAACATCAGGTGAACAACTCAATCGGTGATAAGGATAAGAATTACAAAGATGTATCATATCGATCGTCATGGACTAAGAGCCAAAGTGTAACGGAAGTGACGGTTACTATTAAAAAAAAAACGTTTTTTTTATTAGTCACGGAGCTGTAAACTTTATATATTATTTTATCTTAGATATTATTCATTATTTTTGGAATAACTTCCTCGAAAGGATTTTAAAAATTTCTAGCCGCTTTTCGCGAATTCTACGTTCAGTTTTCGGAAAACGCGTCGATTCATGTGCGAAAGCACGGCGATAAGTTTTCTACTAATATTTACCTGGCTTATTACCACTGTCAAGTTTGATATCTGTCTTTAGACACTTGAGAGTTAATCCTCTAGATTTAATGTGTTACCGTAACATACCATATCGTCGTAAAATCGAGTAATATTTTGCAAACATCCTATTCTTTGCTCAGAAGCGTAAATAAAAATAAATCTACTCAAATAGCTAACTGATTTTTTCACCTCTATAACTGTCCTATTGTGATTTGTGCTTACTCTGTGTTCTGTTCAAATATAACATGGTAGACAAAATCTAAGTATGGCAACATTATTAGCACGTTAATTAACTTCTAGCTTTGACTACTCATTTTGGTATCATAGTCTTTATTTAAATTTTTATTGTTGGCCAAAAGTTGCAAAATATGTATTTAACGAACATACAAAATTACACAAAATATATTAAATATATATAAATGGTTTAAGAGAATTCTCATCTACTTCCATTATATGAGTTGGTTGGTTGGTTAAGGTAAAAGAAAGCAAATAATAAAATTTATCATAACATCTTTAATTATCGACTGATAATTTATCAGTGGATAAGCGATGTAAAGAAGCGCCTTACCGATATTTTATTGAACAAATTGCTACTGTATACATTTTCTTATCTGGCAATATAATTACACTAAACATAATTACAAAAATAAAGATGTCCTTTTTAAAAACAGTATGAACTGCGTAGTCCGTAAGTAGTTCCATAGTTTAATGTTGGTTCTAATCTGTAATAGACAGACAGGCGTGGTAATTGTCTCTGTAGTAATACGCTTACCGCTTTTCGGTGTCAACCAATGTCCAGACCAAACCAAAATTAAACCAGCGGAATGGTAGATTATTTGTGCCAGAATGGATAGATAAAATCATGTACATTATGACAAACCCATTAGTCATTCTTTTTATTGTTGTGTTTTATTTTACTAAGCAGAAGCATATTGGCATAAGCGGCAGGTATATCATGCTACTGTTAGGCTTGCAGGCCCGCATGACAGTGTAGATTGTCGATGGATTGCTGTAAGGACTGTCAGTGATCACTATCTATATTCAATTGTGCTTACTATCATTTACATTGACGTCACTTTGTAATCCTTACTAATACCATAAATGTGGCTTTGTTCGTTTGTTTTTTATGCTTTAAATAAACAACCGATCACAATGAAACATTACATTACATACACATAAAATGACACAGCGTACTATTCACTCAGAAAAAATATGTTGTTCCGAAGGATAGATCAAAACTTTATTAACGCGAGCGAAAAAGTGGGCAAAATCTAGTGTTATAATAAAAAAAACCATGAGAGAATTTGTAGGAAAAATGTTTACACAAATAATTTATTCTACGTTCCTGTTATTTAAAAGATATTGTAAAAAAAAAGATTTACAGCTCTTACACTACAGGGGTGAAGAACAGCCGACACTGAACCGGTCCCACGGTCAACGTTCTGCACAATGGATGCATGTGAACATTTCTTTTTTCTACATACATCCGAACGCATTTTTTTATCAAAAAGGTTACGGAAGGCGAAAATAACCGGTTTCGTATCGTATGTGACTCGCTTACAATCTCTTATACGTATGTCTGGAAATGTCTATTATGTCGGCATACGTTCGCATATTTATTCAAATAAATGGACAGACAGAAGTATCTTGTGTTATCGTGATTGTGTTGGCTACTTATGTAATTAACATCTAAATAAAATGCGATAGAAAAACTATTAAAGACAAAACACATCGTAAATAAGACGAGATGTTCTCTCTTTTTCACACACGTGTCGCTTTACCACGAGACGGCTAACAGTAGACGGTAAATTGGTTTAAGTGGCGTGCAATAACCATATTTTTATAATGTTACAGTGTAATATCCAACTGAATAAATTAATGCTTGATCCGTGTTTAATTATTAAAGAATTGGATAACTGTTAAGTGAGCTTAAACAAACTATTAGGTACTTCGTACACGTTTATTTACGTTTATTACCAACAATTGGCTTGATGATTGTTCCGCTCCTACGGGTTATAGTGTGATGTTAGTAACTTTAGCCTTTAAGAAATCACTACAAATTATAAAACAAAGGCCTCTGTCACGTTTTTTTTTTTTATGTCATCAGTAGCAAACGAACAGGTAGGTCACCTGCTGTAAAGTGATCACCACCGTCCAGGGACACTAACAACACCAGAGGAGTCGCAAGTGCGTTGCCACCCTTTAGGGGGAAGGGATTAGGGGTGGGAGAGGGAGAGGAGAAGAGGGGAGGGGAGGTGGGCCTCCGGCGCTCTCACTGACCGAACGAAACGCAACAATGCAAGCACTGTTACTTCACGTCGGTGTTTCTGTGAGAGGGTGGTACTGCCCCGGACGAGCCGACCCATTCATGCTGAAACCAGTAATAGTTTCAGCGTAGCTCTACCACCATTGACGTTTGTCTGTGTCTGTTCTAAACTCAAAAACTATTGAACGGATTTTCATACTGTTTTCACCAGTAGATAAAGTGATTCATGAGGAAGGTTTAGGTATTTGTCAAGTTTTTTTTATTACCAGGACGGGACAACGTAATTTCAGAAAATGGTTTATTCATACACACAAATAACAAACAATCTTTATAATATACATACTTATTAACTACAAAAAATTGCTACATTAAGTACTAGCGGGACCGGCTGACGTTGCTCTGCCTTGATAATAAGAACAAAATACTAAAATTCAACCGTTGTGCCACCTATCGGGTCCAATTGTGAATCTAAACAATTTTTGAATGCACATGAACATTCACAAAAAATTTCGTCAAAATCTGTCCAACCATTTAGGAGGAGTTCAGTCACAAACACACGAACAGAAGAATTATATATACATACTAGCCAGCCCGATGGACTTTGTCCAGCCCTAATAATAAAGAAAGCCTGACAAATACTATACCTAAAACCTACCTCATGAATCACTTTATTTAATAGTGAAAATCGCATGGAAAATCCATTCAGTAGTTTTCGTGTTTATCGCGAACAGACAGACAGATGTGGCAAAGGAGTTTGTTTTATACTATGTAGTGATAAACATTATTTATATTTATAAGCAGCATGATGGTAATTAATAATTAAAAATTGTCAACTTGTTCCGAGCAACACAATCGGCAATGGAGTGAATTATTCCGAATGCACTATCAAGTACATAACAATATCTGTAGTAATCTATGTGTATTAATTACTAAGTTTATGCATTGTTATGTTGTATTTTGAAACTTTAAGAATAATGGCAGAGTATATTGTAGTACCAGAACGTTTCTGATCTTATCGTATTGTTGCGGAAACCTATCTTGCAGTAAATTATTATTCATGAACTCGGAACGTTCCGCTCTGGTGTACATTTCTAGATTTAGATTACAATTCAGCACAGTACAATCCAAAAACAATGGCGACCACCGAGGGACATAATATCCATCGCCGGTCGCCGCTGACATCCCGGCCTGCGTAAGTATCTCTTCACGTTGCGTTTGAAGGACCCCATGTGATAGGAAGGAGGAAACACACTGAACGGGAGATTGTTCCACAGCTTCACGGTACGGCAAAGATAAGACGTTGCGAACTTTTTCCTCTTCCCTTTAGTTTCAAGGGCATTCATGAGTCACAATGAGGAGAGAGGAAAACAATGTAACTAGAAAAGTTTTGAGTATGATGATGGACGGATATAGGAGTAGAGGAAGACCAAAACAGCTGTGGATGGATTGTGTGAAAAATAATATGTGTATAAAGATTAAAGAGGTGTGAATACTGAGATAACGCCTGACAGAGGAGAGTGAAAAAGAAAAAGTCCCTTCCAGAACCTATGATCCTACTCTATGTGGACTCTACTTGAATGCGGTGCCATTGTATCGCGTTAGCAGCATGCTCGAAGGTTCTACTCTGAGTAGGTTTAAGACGCTGCCAAGAAGAGCCACGGTGGATGTGCGGGAGCGAAGTTAACCGCCCACTCACCTCGGCATAATCAGTGGATAGTGCATATGCGGGAATGCACTGTATAAAGAACCCGAGGTGTGCAAAACGTTCACTGCCGTTATATCCTGAAGTACAGTATAATAGCATTGTTATACAACACTTTAAAGAAATAGAGCGGGGACCAAATCATTTTGATACTTTGAATTAACCTGCGTATTTAACATGTAATTCAATTAATTTAATAAAACAGTTTAACTAACAAGTAATACATAAAATTCGTAATTTATTCCAGTTTAAACATGTTACTCTGTCAAACGTATATTTATTTTTTTAACTGCTTTATTAGATAAAAGTTTGAAAAAGAATTAGTTATACTTACTGAAGGGGCTGGTGGGACCGTGTAAATAGGCCCCACCAGGATATGCGGTAAAATAAATAAGAAGCGTGGGAGCGGTTGGTAGTGGCCTTGCCTATAAATAAATAAAATAGCAAGAACCCCAAATAACAGCGTGGACTGACCTGCAACTCAGCACCTCGTACGGAGAAGCGGCGTCCCAAGCGAAATATACGAACTGCGAGTTGCTCTCCTCAAGCGGACGGCGTCAATATATGTTACGGTGATTCAACTCAGCATTTACAATATATATTTTTTAATGTGGTGTAAAAACGTTGCGGAGTATATGCGTAGTATTGCAGTGTAAAATATGGAAGAAAAATGACAACATTTTATTTTGTTCTTTTTTCTTTTATTTTAATTATTTTCCTTATATTTGTCACAATGACATCTAAAAAGTTCGTATCTAAGGCGTCTGCATTCTCCGTACTTGATCAATGAGATCCAGGCCATAAACACATCTCATTATCTGGAGCGCAGTTATTAAATTTATTTATAAGGGGCCAACCACTTACTAAATTGGCAACCGAAGATTATTAGAAAAAAAGACAATCATTTAATTGGCATAAAGACAACCTATATTAACAACAAATGTGATATAAGAAGTACAAAAAAAAAATTGCATGTAGTCAAATGGGTATTTGTCTCAGGATAAATCTTACAGGAGCAAGCGTTGCAGCGCTGATATTCTGACAAGGCCTGTATTTAAGAATGCACAGACGGATTTACACCATAATTTCAAATTGACATATTATGTTTTAAACTATTAGTCATATGTTTGTCACATAATAAAACTTACTACTGTCACTATTCAATAGATAAATTACGAAATTAAATACTACTTGCATATCGTACTTTTCCTGAAAGATCACGACGAAGAACAAAATTAGGCTTTTTTTTTATTTGTATAGTCTAATGTGACACTTGTAATAATAATTAATTATTCAATTTTACGTTGCAGTTAGAATAATAACTCGCTGCAAGATAACGAATGGGAGATAATATGTCGTTCTATTAATTAGTAGCCGTGAAGACTTTAGTGTTTGAACGAAATGGTGGCATCTCTGTTACACCCTTTTAGAACACTCTTCTGACATTTCAGAATACATGTTCCGTTTTGTGTGTGTGTTGTGCTCAATAATCCAGCTATATTACGTGAGAATGACGTTAATATAACACAAAATTATAAATAAAAAACCACTCCGTGGCAGACCCTCCAATCACGAAACGTTTGGTTATAGCATGGTAACTACTGGGTTGTTATTCTGTTTAATATTGTACTTGTAACTTACGTTATAATACATACTATAACTTGAATAATTTATATGGAAAAGCATAATTATATATAGCCAAGAGTAATAATCCTGTATTTCCCTGAAAAGATCTCGTCAAAAACGTTTTTGGAGGTTATCGCGTACAAGTAATAGACATTTCAATTTTATTTTTATGTACATTATATATTTCTAAGCCTAATGGAATAAGGTTATCTATACATTAATACGTAAAGCCCAAACTTTGTATCCCTTTTTGAGAGAAGTGCGCGAACGGATGAACGTGAAACTTGGCATAGTTAAAGTTTATATGGAAGAAAAGTGCAGAAAGCTATTTATTTTATATAAAATGCATTAGAAGTACATTAAATTAATTAAAATATGCATTCCTTAAACTACTGCTTCAATTTTACACAACATATACACACATGTAAATAAAAAAAACATTTTGACATCTGTCAATAAATGACTTCAAAAAAGGTTGTGAAGAAGGTTGCTATGATCGACTGTATGTATTGTTTTACTCTTACGTTTCAATTACCATTTTTTATTCTACATTCAACTTTAAAAAATCAATGAACTATGGTCGAATGTCGCCCACTGGGCGCCCACTAGTATAAATAAATAACTGTTAATTAATTAATTGCGATACATTAGAAATTTGTAATTAAGTGAAGGGAATGTAATATACCTGGTACTTAGTGTACCGTCCTGTATACTTTTACTTGATAATGGTGATCGACGATAAACTCTCATATGTTTGAGGTCACCGTGTTCCTAATGATCAGGGTTATTGTCCTTTATTCAATGTAAAATAGCTTATATTAACATCGCATGTAAATATTTATTTGAATAAAGGAAACCAAATACATTTACATAATGATAAGGTATTTTCTAACCACCTTCAAGCAATCCTGGTTCTACAATTTTACGACGGGGCGATATGTAATATCAATACGACATGCCTCCAGTATAGGAGATTTGTAGACGCGACAGGAACTCCTGTGGGAGAGACATCAAAAACGTGCGAAAATTAAGTGTCTCGTAGGATGCATTCCAAAACCAAACGAATAATCAGACGCCCCATGGATACTTAACGTATTATGCAACAGCTTTTGTAACACATGAATATGAGGTTTGAGGAATTGGAGGTGATTGCTTTCAGCGGCAAGTATCCCGGTTTGCCACCTACTAGATTCAGATCTGACATAGATATGGAAATCCAAGTAAATACAGTTTGTTCCGGTAGTTTAGAAGCGAATTTGCCTTCAAGTTCAGTGTTTAACTCCAGGTGGGACTACTTAAATCACAGATTATCCATTCCAGATCGCAAGAAGCAAGAGAATATTTTAATATTTCTTGACTCTGGAATTGTTCACAGGTTCGAACCTCACGAAATTCGGTTACAGTGTGCCATGCTCGTGGCACAGTGATAGTGAGCTCTTCTACTCTGTGGAGAGGTAGTGTGTTCTCTCTCCACTCACGGCTTTGTGTAAATTTATTTCCTCATATTTAGAAAATAATAATGGATTTCGTTAGTTAACGATGAAGAGAAAACATAGTGAAAATCCTGGGAAGGATAATGTTTACCTCAAATTTAAAAAGTAAATAGAAATTAATATAAACAAATTGATGTGTGAAAATACCAAGAGGTCATCAGCTGATGGTATGGTGACATTCCACGAGAAGATGGTTTTTCCCCAAAGCAGGAAATTTACAAACTAAATTATTTATAACCCGACAATATTAGGTACTCTTACTTTAAAAAAATCCCCTGTCAACTGAGTAATCCTGTATTTACCTATTTATCTCTGTCCGCGAATCTCCACGCTTTTTGTTGTTGTAGGAAATAGTTAAGTTATAGCAAAATGGATATAATGCAAATATTTTTCAAGCTCTAGGCACGCCAATTTTAATAATGATCAATTGAACGATACATAAATCGACTTGCTGCAGTGGCGCCTAACGACGAGTTTTAGATTGCGTACAAATCATTTCTATAAGATAATACTCAGTCAGTCACATAGGTTGCAAATTTATCGATCATTAATAAATGTCGACTCATAAAAGGCAAGAGTGGGTTTTCTTCCAATGAGAAACTGTCTTCCAAAGAAGCGACCGGGGAGATAACATGTTTAATTTACACTTTATTCTCATTTTTTTTTATTATCAGTAGTAAATAAGGCAATTAGTACGACTCACATATATAATGAGTGCCACTTATAAAAGTAGGCCGTTGTTTATGACTTCTAATAGAGATTTTTATATATTATCTTTGTTTACAATCGTGTAAGCCAAGAACGCACCCGTTTAACTAAATATAATGATTACTAGCTTTTCCTCGTTTGCGTTAAGGTAGTAAAAGAAATTTTTTCTATCCCTCGGGATATTGTTTTCTGGATGAAAATTAACCTATGTCTCTTTCTTTACCTTTGGAAACGTGTGTGCTAAATTTAATAATAAATAAAACAAATAAGCCGACATTCACATTCATAATATTAGTTAGGACTAATTAGGTTTTTATTAAATGTTTGACCACACTTTTTGTCAATGATAGGTAGAAGATAAATGGGTAAACACTACCTACCGCACTATTGATTTTGTAGCTTCTATTACCGTTTTGTACATGATACAGACATCACCAAAATGATTAAAGTATCTTAGCTGTTGTCTAAAATATTGTTGTTAAGGATATAACGTAATTTAATCTAACGATTGAATCACGGATACTGATAATTAGATCCGAATTCGTGGATTCTGCATGCAAAGAAATAGTTCAAGTCGACGCTAAATTACTTTTACAAACATATACTAGTTGCAATTTTCGCTGAGAACAATAATGGCCCCTTAGACCGATAACTTGTAGTAAGTTAAAACAAAAATACAGCGACAAAGCTGGGACCTCTTTTTATTTTTATTAAAACTGTTATAACATATCTGAAGTATAAATCACATTTATGATAAGTCATAATATAATTATCCAATAATTAATAGTCCATAACTCATTAGTGACACTTTTTTTATCATAATGTTCAATCGCCATTTTTGTAATTTGATTGATGTATCAAGATTATAAATCGCCGATTACTCACTCCAATTTAACTGTTTAGAGATGCGCGAAAACGTTGAAAAAGAATCGATAGTTTAGATAGCTTAAACTATTCTATGTTTCACGAATACTTCTCAAGTGAATCTGCGATTATTTGAAAGATACGAAACTGCTGCGGTCTTATTTAAAAAAAATAACACGGGTCTAACACGAGTTATACTAAGCAGTGCCTAAAACTTTAGATTTATAATAATTGAACACATGCTTATAATACTTTATTACAAAAGCGTTCTCTAGCTAAACGTCTGGTTTAACTTTTTTATGCAAGCAACTCTGAATAGTATTCGTTCAATTCGAACTCATCATTCAAAAACGTTCCATTACATACAGATATTTTGCAAACATTTTCAATTTTTTAATAAAATTTTGGTTTAGATCATCATTAAGAAAATTTACTTATTGTACGTTAAATTGGTTATCATTATTGTGACATTTTAGTTAAAAGAAAATGATTTATAAAATAAGCAATTTATAAGATTTATATAATTCGTCAAAGTGCGTAATGTGGAACAACAGTATAATGACAGATTACATACACTGTTAGATGTTAATAGTGTCAAATAGTAATAGTTACGATTTACTTGTGAATGTCTAAAATTGTTTAATTTATTTACTTCTTCCAAATTAATTTTACCCACGAAATTCATAATTTATTATGAAACTTATTTTACCGGCAAATAGAGATACAGTTATTTACAACAATAGAATAAGAACTGCCAACAAGTGTTAGAGAATATTTAAATTAAAATAATGTCCACCTGTAAACAAGGGTAAGACACTCTTTTGTGATCAAACTTTTTTTAAGTAAGAGGTCAATGCGTATTTATCTTTTTTGTAATAACACGGCTGATGTTTAAAAAATGTTTTTTGTCTATGTATATGTAATCTATGAGTAAATATTGTAATATACACTTTTAGCATATATTTGCATCTATTTTTCTATTATAGTTTTCATATTTTGTATTTTTATAATGGTTTATTATATCTAATATTATATTATTACTGTGAAGAATCTGAAACCACGAATCCTAAAAAACAATGTACAATATAGCATGCAAACCATAATCTGGAAGAACTTCGTTTTTAACCGGAACGAACAATTTTAAGGTTAAAAGAGCCCATCAGACTTCGTAACTATTCGTAATCATAAATACAATGGTACAACAAAATAATCCCAAGGAGGGTTGATGTCAGGCAGGCGGCCGATCGTAAAAATTAAGCCAAATCATATACCACAACATGAGAAACATGTTGTACCGACCCTACTTATGTGGGATAAGGTAAGAAGAAGAAGAAGAAGAAGCATATATTTGTGTCTTCTCTAAGTTCTTCTCAAAGATGTAATGGATCTTAATATGATTTTCACTATCATTTAGATAATTTCTTTTATATCTATAATAATATATTTTACATATATTTATGTTAAATAAAGAAAATTCGATGTATTGTAGTTAAGTCGTAACAAGGAATGTTCTGGCGCTTATAATACATTGGTAACGCTGAGTAAACCTTATGAGATGTGCTATAATATTGTACTACGGGATTATACATCTTAAAAATATCTACAAAAAGTCCTTGATAGTATATATGTATTTCCAAAGGGCAATCCACAGAAACCACTTATATTCTTTATGTATTATAAAAAAATAATTGGTTATTTACGATACTATTTTGCCCAACACGGTCTTAATTCATATCAAATTAATTATATTGGGGATATAATGTACATAAAAATTCACTTTTGTAACATAACATTTCAATAAATAACTTAGAAGATATTATAGATTTGAAATGACGTGCAATAAAAGACAGTTGTTTATGTAAAAAATCTTACATAGCTTCTGTTTTGATGAATTGAATCATCAATCATTTAGACGCTTATGACGTCACATTTGAACTATACCACCCATGCGAAGTTGGGGCAAGTTGCTAGCTTAGTCAAAGCTTAAATCTCAAGCTTAATAGAGTTATGGGTAATTATTGCTTAACTGTATAGGAAGCTATAACACATTACTTAGTGAGATACGTAATTAAGTTACGAAGTGTAGCTAACTACACTCATGGATATATTGTGATGGAAGGTAATAAGAAACCCACTCATGGATATATTCAGAGGAACGTAATAAGAAAGGCGCAAATTAATATAAAAACACATTTGTTTGAACGATAATATAAGCTTCTAAAACTTGTTAAATAGAATCTATTAATTAAATAAATTAACAGTTTTTTAGACACAGGGGTTACATTAAAGGAAAGAAAAAAAACAAATTAGAGGCTCTAAGCTCAGTATTTTAATTATAAGGAATTTAGACCTAACATAACGAAAATTGAATATTGTTATGAAAATAGTTACTTTTTTTGTTAATAGGTGATTGTATTCACTTTTGCCTCTTTTCGCTGTCAAAACTAGTTTTTCTTAAATTATCTTATCAATGAAACATGTGGCATTAGGTTCCTTTCTTCAACTTAATCAATCATCAACACTGCATAATAATATTTTTAGACAAAGAAGGAAAACAGAAATAATGTTAAATATGTTTCAAACAACAAAAACCTACATAATATCATATGTATGATAGAGAAATTAACCGGAGGCCCACCTTCTCTTCCCCCTTCCCGTCTCCTCTCCCCCTTTACCATCTCGTTTCCCCGTTCCCGTCTCCTTTCCCCCTCAGGCACAGGCTGACAACGCATTTCCCCTACTGTTGCTAGTGTATGGTCGGCGGTGATTACTTAATATCAGGCGACACACCTGTTCGTTTGCCTCCTGGTGTCCCATAACTAATATAACGTAACTTGACAAATAAACATGATAGAGAAAAATAATTGATGTGAATACGAAATACGAATACGTATTCATACCTTTTTTTTAACCAGGGGAAATCCTACATGCTATACACCTCCCACTGCCGGGGGACAGCGAGAGGGTTATGCCAGAATCCTACCGGCTAAAATCCCTGGGCCGCCAGGCGGGTGAGTTGACCAGAGTTGCGGGTGCACGACAAGCATACTTCCACTAACCCTGTTCACGCGCTTGGGTCTACCCGAAGATGTTGATACAGGGACCCTCACCTCTGGGAGATGTTATTCGTATTCATACCTACTACAAGTCCTACTAGGCTCAATATGAAATTCAGAACCTCACATTTTTTTCGTTGTCCGGTTCACGTGCAATGAAATAAAATATGAAATTATATGAAATAAAAAAAAAAGTTGATTATTAATTAGTATGTAAATTAAATATTGCCACATAATCGATGTACGTAATCCCGTATCATAATTAGAAATTATTCCAAGTGTTTGTTACCGTCTTATCGTATCCTGATATGAGAACAGTAATTTTGATATTCGAGCAATTAATCATTGACGATAGAGTCATTATTATGTACGATAATGATTTATTTTTGGCAATGATAACAATTGATAGAACAAATCGCAATATTGTAGGAAAATTCTATGTTAATGCTAAAGGAATTGATATAGATAAAATATCATTCGATACGAACGTGTCTCGTGTGTTAAGGAATTAGACATGAACGATCTTATTACAAGAACAAAAATGTACACGGGTTCAACACGAGTTTTACTAGGCAACGCCTAAAATTTTAGATCTAGTTGAAGTCATATTTAAAATACTTTATTACAAAAACGTGTCCAAGCGGTCTCTGGCTAAACATCTGGTTTAAGTTTTTTATGCAACTCTAGCATTCGTTCAATTCGATCTCATCATTCAAAAACTTTCCATTTATTTAAATTTAAATAATGTCCATCTGTAAACAAGGGTAAGACACTCTTTTCTGATCAAGACTTCAATGCGTATTTAAGTTTTTTGTAATAACACGGGAAGCAGCCCAGATTTGTTCAAGTAGCGCAATATTAAAGCTCAGAGTGCGTTATAAAGAAGGTTGTTATTTAAATAAATGACTGCTGTATACAGTGATAAAAAAAATCAATTGTTTGATTGACATTTTCGTTACAAAATAAACTATAGTTTGCGTCAAACTTTTTGACCGCTGTGAAGTAGATGCGTATAACAAAAACTATCTTATGATCGTTTCAGTATCCACGACAACGTGTATACAAGATTTCATGATATTCAGTTGATTTCATGATTCAGTTGTGTAGTTATTATAGCGGCAAGTTATCATGCCCGTTTTGACATACTACAATTGTGACGTGAAATATCGATTTATTTTTGACAAAAATATAATCAAATGCTGCTGTCTTTCGCATTAAGCATTGACGAGAGTTTACCGGAGGTAGTAGTTGTGCTGGCTAGCGATTTTATATAATAAAAATAAATAGGATACTGGGGGGCATGGCGGACATTGTCCCGCCCTGATAAAAAAAGCCTACACTATATTATACCTAAACCTTCCTCATACAACAGTTTATCTAGGTATTGATGAAAGCCGCATGAATATCCGTTCAGTAGTTTTTGAGTTTATCGCGAACAGACAGACAGATAGACGTGGCAGAGGAATTTGTTTTATACTATGTAATGATGATAAATTAGCGGGCCCGGCGGACTTTGTCCCACCCTAATAAAAAAACCACGACAAAATATATACCTAAACCTTCCTCATGAATCACTTTATCTACTGGTGAAAACCACCTGAAAATCCGTTCAGTAATTTTTGTGTTTATTGCGCACAGACAGACAGACAGACGTGGCAGAGGACTTTGTTTTATAATATGTGCTATATAATTTCGAATTTTGAAAAAAATTAAATTACAAGTTTTGATAAAATAAATATACTAATTATAATCCATTGAGGATTTTGTCAATCGGCGTTTTTTGTGGTAAATACGTAATTTTTTTGTCGCGGGACCATATTATAGAGTTATATATAGTAGTAGTTAAATTTGTGTACTAAATTAATCTTGTGTCATAAAATTATACATTCGATAAATTAAAGGATTAACTAAACGTCACTACGACAATGAATGTTAGCAATTTGCTTCGTCCAACGTAGTTATTAATTTATACGAAACTTCATGAGCGGACTGACGTCAAAAAGGCCATTACAGCGTGCCGCTACTATAACGTGCGAAAGGGTAAGAAACAAACACGTTGACGTTTTCATTGATTATATTATTAGTTATGATATGTATTTCGATTATAAAACGCATCGTTCCTCTTTCTGTACGTTTGTTTTTTTAAAACTCGCAAACCATAAAGTCTGGTTGTCAAATCTATTGGCACACGGAGTGATACAATTGTCAGTACGACACGCACGCCACTTACAGTAACATGTAACGTATACATTAGGTATATAAATACTAACAGTGTATGAAACGAGGTGTATCATCAGCAACCTATTTGGAACCTTAACCTACTATATAACTACCTCAGTGCTCACTTACACTGTATAAGGACCTAATGAAACAATGACTTAAAAATGTTATTATAACGATATAATATGCTCATAGTGTCAATAAGTAATACATTTATGGTCTAATATCTTATTAGAAAGACCCCTTCTACCTTCAAAATTACTATTAATAATTATAATGTTGATATAATGTATATAATGTAAACAATTTTTTTATATATATACTAGCTGTTACCCGCGGCTCCGCACGCGCTTTTTAAAAAATGTATTAAAGAAATGGAAAATTGTGAGTGGGTGTGTACATTACAGAATAGTTTTTTCAAAAACATTTGTAACTACGACACTCACGCCAACTGTAACATGTAACGTGTACATTAGATATATGAATACAAATAGTATATCGAGTGGGATGGGATTTATCATCAGCAACATACCTGGATTTTCAACCTACTATATACCAAACTCAGTGTTCACTAACACTATATAAGAAAGTAATGAAAATTATAAGCTATACATTATCGAATAATATATCTTAAATCTTTTATTATATAGATATAATATGCCCGTATTGTCTATATACTTAAGTTATTCTCGTTTTGGAGATTACCCAAGACAAACAAACAAACAGACAAAATATAATAATATAAAAATATAGACAATGTATAAAAAAAGTTTTTTTTGGTCATTTGTAGCCATATCCATTCATCAAAAAGTTGTTATGTTATTGTACATACACAAACTTTATTTTTATAATACGTAATACAGAACAAATAAAAAATTAGAAATAAAAGTAGTACAAAATTTTTGCATAGGAAAACAAAATAAACTTCGAAAATGTTTGCGATAGAAACTTACCACGTTACCATGGCAACGTATATAATACTAACGCTAACGAAATCTTTATTTGAACAATTTTGTTTTATGATTATGAAGACTAAGAAAATAATAATGATGGAGAAAATAATGTACGACATATTATATAGAAGATTTGGCGCTTATGCATTTATTGTAACTT
>MU159459.1:41721-64397 GCA_015888305.1 Antheraea pernyi | reverse complement strand
AAACTTTGAAAATGTTAGCTTTGATACTCACCACATAACTTCAGAATTGGCAGTATGGATTAATTCCTTCGCCTGTCCTATTAGACGAATATTATTACTACTACTTACTACGTTACCATGGCAACGTATATAATAATAACGTAATCGCTCAAAAGCAAAAAAAGTGCCCGATTTTGAAACATTCTTCATTGGTGCCTTCGTCAGACTAGCATCGCGTGGTAGAGCGAGCGGCCTGTGTAGATATAATATCGATATTTTGCAGCTCATAATAGGTTTGATTGATTAATCTATACTTAATATATAAAGCTGAACAATCAAACCTATTATGAGCTGCAAAATATCGATATTATATCTACACAGGCCGCTCGCTCTACCACGCGATGCTAGTCTGACGAAGGCCGTGCAAGCGCAATACGATCGGTATATCGATATATCGACACAGAACTGGAACATGACTACTCTATGTAATAAAATCGGAGACGATTCTAGGCTATTTCGTTGAAGAATGTTTTACTATGCGGAAATCTGTATAGTATTATAGTGGATGATACTTTGCACTTCCGACTGGAATTGATTGACCACCACTGCTTACTGCTACAAAAAGGATTTTTGACTAAAACATTAAAGTGAAATAAAACCGCGTTCCATGGTTGAACCTGACGGCGGTTGACACTATACAGTGGTTGATAGTAATTCATTTCCAGGTGGAAGTGCAAAGTAACATCCACTAGAATATTTGATACTAGGCTACTTATTATTTGAATTTTATTGTTGGTTTGTCTTTTTGAAGTGAAACTTCTTTAGAATCGTTGTGATTTCAAACCGGATGCAACGGAGAAAACGACAGGTAAGACACAAATATAAAAATGTGTAGGATGTAGCCGGCAAAGAATAAGACAGAAATATATATACTATTTTATATTATCGGTTTCTCCTCTTTATGCCATGCTTTGTAGCATCCCCACTCCCGTCTTTTAAGCATAGTCGCCTGTAATTAGTGAGCTAGAGCGGGAGAGCAAATGTCGGTGTGTATGTATATTGCACACTGTTTAATATTTGCTTGTATTTGAGTATTTAACGTGTGTTAGTATATGCAAAATGTACGAGAGCTAATACTACTATACACTGTAACATATGTTAAATACAATATAAAATATCTTTTAAAATTAATCAAAATACTTTCATTTTTAAACAAATAAACTTTGTAATTACCCTACCCTTGTTATATATTATATATTCATCTCATTCTTTTGTCGATTTACTGAAGTTTCAATTCTATCGTGTGTGAATCACACACACACCTTCTTAGTTGTTTTAAACTCACAGTTAATTTAATGTAACGCTTTACATATGAGCGGGTATCAGTTAGTCTAAAATATTATAACTTGTAAGTAAACGAAAAAAGGATCACTAAAATGTTTGATTTATTGTTGCCTTTATGAAAACTGTTCTGAATAGTAAGTACGAAGAACATGAGAGAGTTTGTGAGAATGGATGAGTGTATTCTTATTCTAAAGAGATTCCAAGGGACTTAGTTCTTTATCACGACGACTAGTAATGATCCATTGTGATCACTAAATACATTACAATAAAGCTCTCTGCGTAGTCCTATAGCATTTTACTCTTTCCTGTAGAATATACTAGACATATTTCAATTAAATTTTACAATAATCTAATTTATTCATCAAAATATTACTTAAGATATAATATATTTATAAAATCTGAAACTATTACTGGTTTCAGCATGAATGGGTCGGCTCGCCCGGGGTAGTACTACCCTCTTATAGAAAATCGACGTAAAGTAAAAGTGCTTGCATTGTTGCGTTTCGTTCGGTCAGTGAGAGCGCCAGAGACCCACCTTCCTACCCTTCTCCTCTCTCCTCTCCCTCTCCCTCCCCTAACCCTTCCCCCCAAAGAATGACAACGTACTTGCGACTCCTCTGGTGTTGTTAGTGTCCATGGACGGTGGTAATCACTTAACATCAGGTGACCCACCTGTTCGTTCGCCACCTATGACATAAAAAAATCATCGTTTAAATAACGTTATGGAAGTTTGTAAATACTCTGATTATATTTATTGTTTGTTATTTATTATGTTGGCACCCTGTCATCTGAGAGTTATCTCAGCGTGTGTTGCGTAAATCTTTACAGTTGTACGAATATAATGTATGGTGTCATTTATATAAATAGAAATCAATTGCCGAATGAATATAAGTGCAATCAGAACGGCTATACTTATTTGTGTAATTCTCTTTTTGTTTTGTCTGTAATTGTAAGGAGAAGGTTTTTATGTGTGAGAAAATGTTTGAAAAGTGGTACGGGTCGTGAAAAATTCCGGATAAAAGTGAACATATAAAAAGTAAATGAGACAGGATATCTTCAAATTCTTCTTATTTTCTTCGTTAGTACGCAGACGAAGTCACGAGCGGCTACTAGTGTGTAAATTATTTTTGAAGTGGTATTTAAATAATTATACAAGTGTAAATTACAAGGTACGTGTTATCAGGGGGATCCAGGGGGATCAAAGAGTGTTACTAATTAACACCTGTACACAAAATTCTTGCAACATATTTTATAGATGGCCCTCGATTAGAAATTGTGATTCATTATATTATTAACCGACTTCATAAGGGTGTTCCTGATTAAAATCGATTACTTAATGTACAGTTATTGTGAATACTTAACGTCCTATAAATTGTACGTTTGTTTACTACTTTCTTTTTATGAAATAAGGTATATAGTTTGTTTACTAGGTCTATTAGTTGCCTTTAATTTGTATATACTAGGGATTTGTATATCTAATAAGATATTAGAAAGAAATTAATTCAACTTATGTAGCTATATATTAGGGTAACGCCATGATGGGGTTGAAATATGAGAATTCAATGAGTAATCCTAAGGATATAAATTACAAATAGATAAATTATATTGTTTTGAGACCCTATAAGAGTATATACTTTTAAACTTGTTCTGTATTACCATATGGTTTAGGGTTAGCTGTAGGAACCGAGTTGTTGTGACTGATTTGCGACACTTTTTTTTTCTCGAATTGATTACGCTATTGACCTAGCAAGGTCTTAATAGCTTTACCGGATTACTAAGGCGAGCGCTTAAGGCACTCACCCGATTTTATTTGAAAACTAACTCAATGGTGCACGGCACACCTCGGCTTGGGCTGTTTCCTGACATATGCAATTCGCGACCTATTTGAGCTCACCTACATATTCATATAATTATAGCTAAGCTACATATTCATATATTATTGGAACATATATGTGTACCGAGCATACATACCTCAACAACTCTTATATGTATTTTTTTTTTATTTATTCGGGCTCAACAACAGAAAACAAATTACACAAAATGTACATTAATAATAATAGTTTACAGAACTAAATTTGTTTTCCTATTAATGTTGGACACAACATGTAGAAAATTATAGAAATAATTAAGAATAACAAAAAAACAAGGATTATGATAGTTACTATATACATTTTACAAAATAATAGAGATAATAAACTAAAAAAATTATAATTAAAAATAATAATAACAAAAAGAAAAAGATTATAATATTTACTAAATACAAAACGGTTTTTTTTTAACTGATTACGCTATTGACCCTGCAGGGTCTTCACAGCTTCACCGGACTAAAATACAAAACGGCTGAATACTTTTATTATTATTATCGTTGCTTGTATATCCATAAAATATATCCACATCCATTGCGTTATTATTGTATTCTCTACACATTCTGTATAATTTTGTGTTGGATAATTTTTATAATACCCTTCCATTTACATATGTAAGCATGTGTGTGGAGGTGATATGTGTAATGTTGTTGCAGTGATGTAAGATTTTGTGTCACTGTATCGCGCGGGCAACGTACTCAAGGGCTCCACGCCGTTGCCGAGGGGGGCCTAGTCTGGTGTGCTGGAGCGAAATTTACTCCCAGACCACGGCGGCGTGATCTGTGGTTACGAGGGCGCGGGCGTGAACACGCTCTGTTTGGAGAGACAGGCTAGTACTGATCGTTCGCTTCCATTATATCATCGGGAGTATTGGTGAGTGATTTTCGATACACTTTGTCTGATTTATTCACTGACATATCTAGGTAAAGTACGAGCGATAAACATTAAAACTCGCAAATTTTGATACATTGCTGTCCATAAATTGAACGCGATATTAGTGATATTGAATTATACCAGTTTTGAACTAACTTCATGTATCGTGGCTAATAACAATGTTTTTTGATTAATTTCTATAGAAGTAGATAACCAGTGGAGTAAATATATGTAGAATTTTTCTTTAAAAAGTTATAAAACGTAGGTGTGCGGATGCTAAACAACTAGTTTAATAGATGTTTTCATAGTTTTTTTTTTCTTTGGTCTACAAACAATATTTTCTCATACATTAGCGAACATAAATTAAATATAAAGTGCAGAATGGTGAACAGCTAAGTACGCGAGTTCGAGGCTCAGCGCAGCGCTGACCTTGATACCAAACGCGACCAGTCAAAGGCTCGCCCTCCTGCTGCCATAACATATCATTGTGAGAACGGCGTACTCACGTGCCCTCAGTGTGCACGAAGTTTCGCCGCGAAGATAGGCTATATAAACCGTCTTCGAGCGCACCAGCACCATTTCTAAATTTAGGGGTCAAAGTGGTCGTCATGGCCGAAACCGGTCGGAAAAATCACTCACTCATAAATCTCGGTAATGCGATTGTATACCGCAAGCATACGGTATAGATGAGTGTTGGTCAACATTGATTATGCAGTTTTTTTAAATATCATATGAGGCAAATGAACATGTGGGTCACCTGATGTTAAGTCATCACCACCGTCCATATACACTAGCAAGACCAGGGGAGTCGCAAGTGCTTTGCCAGCCTGTTTTTGAGGGAGGGGGAAGGGGAGGCGGGCCTCCGGCGCTCTCACTGACAGAACTAAACGCAACAATGCAAGCACTGTTACTTCACGTCGGTTTTCTATGAGAGGGTGGTAGTACCCCGGACGAGCCGACGCATTCATGCTGAAACCAGTAATAGCTTCAGCGTGACTCTACCATGTGTGAATGTCAATATTTAAATTTTCGGATTTTGTTTATTAGAGTTGTTAACATTAGTATGGTTTTCTATTGGCATTCGGAGCAATAATTATACACATTTTTATAACATCTATTAATCAATCAGCTGCAAAATATGAATATAACATGTACACAGGCGCCTATACTGGGCTTCATTAGTTTAACGCAACGGACGAGAAGTTTTCCTGTTCATTATACCACTCCCAGGACGTGGCACTACAATCTTAACTTGTTGAAGTAAGTAATCGCAGTCAACCAAGCCATAGCCATAGTTCTATAACATTATCACTTGCCTAGTTACAAAATATTAAACTTAGAGATTTATATAGAAACTGGATTAAAGTAAATGAGTAATGAAAATATATAACATATCTAAGATACTATTGCAAAAATACGTTACTATTTTGCATTTATTTTTATTTATTACGTAATCAATACAAAAAGGAGATATGAACGTTTATTTTTGTACTAGAAGTTTCTTCTGTTACACATTAATAGAGTCTTGAAGATAATGTAATTAATTCATTCCTTTGTTTCCATAAAATGAATAATATTTTCAATTACTTCGTTGCTCTATAACCTTTTTAAAAACTACAACATTAAGAATGTAAGTATACATCAAAAGACTAATATAAGAGTGTACAAGAAACATGAATTACCTGGATAAATCCCGGACACTTGTAAATAAACCCACAGATACACGTCGACTCAACAGACAGTACCTGACTATAATTTTATATTAACATGTCATGTTCTTTTTATATATTAATTCGATATTAAAGATATAGGTATTATGTTTCTGATATTAATCTTCGTAGATTGACAATACATGAAATGTTTATAATGTTCTCTAAATCATGATAAAACTATGCCGTACATACGGATTTGTTCGCGTGTCAACACTTTTTCACGATTACATATAAGATAAATAGTAATCGTTTATAGCCCGGGCTAAAAAGTAGCGACACTGTACCTGATGGTAAATGCAATCCAAAAACTGTTACACAGTAGTTTTATTTATTAGTCTCACGTACCCGATAAGTTCACTCATATTATCCACGATTATCTCACTGATAGGACTTTCCGCTTTAGAGTGGATGGGGAACTATCCCTGCCCCACCCGATACGCTTAGGTGTGCCACAGGGCTCCATACTCGCGCCCTCGCTCTTCAATCTGTTCATCAGTGACCTACCTCGGTCTAAACGGGTCGAGGTAGGTTACTATGCTGACGATACCGTTATTTACACTTCTAGCTTGCGGTTGGACTTTCTTAGGAAGCGCATCGAGAAGCCCGTTTGCACACTCGTTGAATGGTTTCGTCGATGGCGCATAGAAGTAAATCCTGATAAGCGTGCCGCGATATTCTTCGATCCTTTACGACGTAGTAATAACCTCGAGCCCATCAGGCTATACGGAACCGATATACCTTGGGCCGACGAGATCAAATATCTCGGTGTTACATTAGATAAACGTTTAAATTTCGAGTCACATATAGATAGAGTGCGAAACAAAGCCGCTATGGTCTTGGGTCGCCTCCATCCGTTGCTTTGTCATAGGAGTAAGATGTCCCTCAGACACAAGCTCACTTTGTATAAGACGTGTATCCGTCCCGTGATGACATATAGCAGTCCCGTTTTTGCGCATATGTCGAAAGATAATTTTCAAGTTGCAGATTCTTCAAAACCGCGTTTTACGTAAAGTGACCGATGCCCCGTGGTAGGTCCGGAGATAATCCCTCCCTGGGCCCCCGGGCCCAGGTTGCCCCGTGTTTTATGGGGGGGAGGGCAAAATTTTGCGGAGCTCTAAATTAACGACGACCTTGGCGAACACTACGGATACTGATTCTGCATGTGATATGGATGGTGTTGTTCCTGGAACGACAAACCTGGCTTGTCAATGGACGAATGATGGGGAAACTGGGGGCAAAATGTTGCCGGTTGTGGTGTTGGAGAGGGCTCCGTCACTCGACCGCTTGTCAGTGTCGAGCGGTTGCAGCGCGGCGACGTTAGTAACGGTGGGGGCAGCTGATGGTAGGGAGGTGCTCTACATCAGGACGTTCTACCGTAGAGTGGACGACGCGGACATGGAGGTATGTTTGTCTGCGGAGTTTAACTCAGAAACTGAGACTCCGAAACCGCAGAAAACTTTTCGGAAGAAAAAAGGGCACCCTGACACCATGGGCGTGGGCCAGACGTTGGCAAAGGCTGTCCTTTTTCAGCAACGACAGGAGGAGCTGCGCCTAATGGCAGATGAGGAGATGGTGGATGTGGCCGCTAGAGCTCGGCTCCAGCGTGCTGCCAAGAAGCTGAAGTCAACAAATTCAGACGAACAGGTCAATGTTGATTTGAAAAAGAGGATTCTGGGCGATGTCGATATCATCCTGATAGTCGCCCAGAAGTCGAAAAATCTGAGCGGGCCTTTTCAGGGCGCCCTCAAAGAGGCAGCTGCGTCTATCGCAGACGCGAAACTACAGGAGGCATACAAGGAGTCGCGTGAGCGAGAGGCCAAACAAGCAATTGGACCGGGCGACGATGCCTGCTCGGCGGTTTCTCAGGCAGTGATCAAGGCGAGCGCCGCTCCTTATATAGGGCGTCGCTGTGTTACTTCTACCCGACATTTTCATTTATTTATAACAGTAGAATAAAAACAAAATAATCTATTTGCACAGTTGGTCCAGCTTAGCCTTGTTAGTAATGTTAGTATAATTTAAACGCAGATTTAGGAACCTATTCTAGGTCTCAGAAGGATATTTTGAACAAAGAAATGCATAATTTTCTACATAGATCCGAACGGCACACGAAAGGCACAGTTGAGCGTGATAATCAGGACATTGTCCAGGATGATGACGTAACTGTAGAGCTATAGAGGAGGAATATCCCACCATGCATTTTTTAAATTATATCTTAAAGGCAGCGTTTTCGATGGAAACTCCCAGGCGGCTTGATTTTTCCGACAATTCCAACAATTTTCGTTATATTTCAACCAATTTACACCTAAACCTTCCTCGTGAATCATTTTATCTACTGGTGAAAGGTCATGAAAATCCGTAGAGTGGTTTTTGAGTTTATCGCGAACAAACAGACAAACAGACAGACGTGGCAGAGAACTTGTTTTATTATATGTATTGATTGATTACGATTCCCTGATTAGATATATAATTTTAATAACTCACATGTACACTACCAAGTGTTATAAAGTATATCATATCTTTATCGATTAAATATATATGCACAAATTAATTCAATGGCATTATAGCGAATTATTAATAGGGCACGTGAGTGATGTTAGGCATTAATTATTTGTAATTATATGTATTAAAAATATATGTATATGTGATCGATGTGATAAAAAAAATCAAAAGTCACACAATATTAAACATTACGTGACTGCGCGCATTTTTTAATTTTTTTTTTAAGTTTTATCAATGATATTATAACCAAAAAGCTGTTGATACATCAAAAGCGCTTCGACAACAGCTTGTTAAAAACTTGGCTAGCTAGTTTATTTTTTTAGGATGCCCCGTCAATCCCGTAACTAAGCAACATATAATTATTTCTTTTTCACCACCGATATTGAGAATACGCCATCTTACTTCCACGTTTTATATAATACAGTGTGGCGTTACAATATTACTTTACGCATGTGTGCGTTATCGTGTCATTTGTTTTGTCAAAATATCATGTAGGTAACGTATCTACAGCTTTGTAGTTATAATATCATTAGGTCTTAGCATTTAATCAAAATCCCATTTGTTAAATAACAAGACGGTCTAAAATGTAAAGATTTTGAAACTAAAGGTAGGCCAACATTCATGTGTACAGCTCCCGGAACACTCGTACTAGTTGCTTCGTGATAGATTTTTAAATTAAGGCAGTTGTCTAGTCGTCTTAGTAAAAGCTTCATCGAAACTCCTGCTTGCAGGGATACGATTCTACGTCGCAGGACGTATTGATTGAAATACTACGCAATTGTCGTTTCGGTTAGTACTGGAATGCACAGCCTTTAACTTACTTTTAACGGATTGTAATTAGGATCCATTCTAACATACTATGAATTAAAAGCGGCCGATATAAATTAAAACAAGTTAATAAACATGTAAATTTTTTACTATACATAATATGTATATTATAATTATATATTATAATAACAATATAAATATAACGTGTCTGTACATTTTCGATTTTCGTGAAAAGAATTATTGCAGTAATAAGTAATAAAATACATTTCAATCATTTTTAGAAATGTCAGTCTGTTTGTATGAACACGCATCATTGCTAAACTACTGAAGTAGAAACCGGCAAGAAATTCTATATTGTACTAACAATATTTTTATCAGGATAATTCATTACTTGATTTTCGTTCTAAATCAATTAAGGAAATAGATGCTTAATATTTGAGCTAATAATCTCGAGAAACGCAAAACTGATATACACTCAACATCAGGTGATTTACGCAAAAACGAACTGGTGTAATAAATGAATCACGTCCTGCCACGCAGTCCGACCCGCCTCTCGCACCTCAACACGCGCGCCGCTTCCCATTGTTTGACCGCGCGGCATTCCAAGATGAGCATTTAAAATTGGTCATTGAATCTAAGCGTGATTTTTTTTTACGTTTGTAAGTATCGATTATCTTTGTTGCTTATTAGTATTTGTTTTGATATTATTATTTTATATGGTAAATGTGACTATGAATTACCACAGGATTAAACATTCACCTGGTATACTTACCTGCAACATCGTCTGAATTGATTATTATCCTAATAATATATTTATATACAAAGGAGAAAGCATAAAAATAAAATACTTTGCTTACAAATCATATTTGTAAACAATGTTATCTGTTTATTTCCCCTATCCTGCGTGTGCACACCACACCGCTTGGTCCACTTCGCCTCTGGAAGAAGACACTTCGCGGAACTTTGCAGCACTTATAAAAATTATAGTTTCTTAAAACTTTAGTAACTCTATATCAAAGTGTCCAAAAAATAATGTTAAAGAAATGCTATTGACATTTATGCAGATTTTGCGTGATGCCCGAACAACGAAAGACCTATCATTTGATTTGATTACATGTAACGTATGCCATCAAACTCGGTTTCAGAAGGTTGTGTTCACAGAAAGTTACCCGTATTCACATGTTATGCATACGTCAGGGTTTATACTCTAACTGAGATATTGTCCAACCCATTAACCGTAAGATAGATTGTGGAGTTAACCGTCGAGTTCCTTGAAGAAGTCATCATCTTCTTTCCCTTATCCCACCTAAGTAAGGTCGACACAGCATGTTTTTCTCTTCCACTCTCCCTTGTCAGATGTCAACTCAGTATTCACACCTTTTATACACATATCATTTGTCACACAATCCATCCATACCTTTTTTTATCTTCGTTTACTTCTATATCTATAGCGTTGAGCCCAGAACAGATCCCGGTGGATATTCGCCCATCTTCATACGTAAACTTATTTAGTTAAATGACTTTCATCTCTCATCATCACAAGCCCACATCATCTTCCACTCTCCCTTGTCAGATGTCATCCCAGTATTCACACCTTTTATACACATATCATTTGTCACACAATCCATCCATATCTTTTTTGTCTTCGTTTACTTCTATATCCACGGCGTTGGGTCCAGAACAGATGCCTATGAATATCCGCCCATCTTCATACTTAAAAATTATCTAGTTAAATAACTTTCACCACTCCTCATCACAAGTTCATTTCGTCTTCCACTCACCCTTGTCAGATATTATATCAGTATTCACACCATTTATACACATATCATTTGTCACACAATCCATCCTTACCTTTTTCCGTCTTCGTTTACTTCTATATGCACGCGTTGGGCCCAGAAGAAATTCCTATCGATATCTGCTAATCTTCGTACTTAAAACCAGAAACAATTTCGCGTGCACCAGAATATTTATATACTAGCCTCCGCCCGCGACTTCGTTCGTATGAAATAGTTACTTTGGGCTAACGCTAATACGCAGCGGAAGCTCTCAATAGAAAAAAAAAACCCGATTTTGAAACATTCTTCATTGGTGCTTCGCTCCTATTGGTCTTAGAGTGATCATATATAGCCTTTCTCGATAAATAAGCTATATAACACTGAAACAGCTGCCTTCAGCTGCCCGGCTAGGATGGGAATCCGTAGGGATTTCCCCATGTCAAAAAAAAAACAAAAAAGGGTAGGAGAGCAGCACTCTCACTGACCGAACGAAACGCAACGATGCAAGCACTGTTACTTGACGTGGGTGTTTCTGTGGGTCGGGTGGTGGTAGCCCGGGCGAGTCGACCCATTCATGCGGAAACTTGTAATAGCTTCAGCGTGGCTCTACCACCTACAGTATTACCTATAGTACCTATAGTACACCTCTTACACAATCGTGCGTACGTATTTGCTTCGTTAGTAAAAACCATGTGAAGCCACAGCGGAAACCTAGTTATGCATAACGTTTAAAATTTAAAAATTAATACACCGTTCAGTTTAGAAAGTGTAGTTATAAAATGAGAATATGCTTGAACCCATACACCAAATTCTAAATTCCGCGTCAATCGAAGTTATCTAAACAGAACTATAAATGAATTTTCGAAATGACGCATAAGAGAAAAATTTAATAACAGTCAGTTAGCGAAATTCTGAAAAACCCTGCCGTACAATGATTGATAGCCAGTATTAAGAATTATGAACGCTATCAGTGATAACAACGATAAGCTATTGGTAGCAAATAACCCATTCATCATCACGGAAAAATGTCGTAGTTACAGCCAATTAAACAATTAGTGTCTTTAAGTTTTCTTGTTAGAATTAAGCATAACTCTTCCTTACTTATCGACCGATTGACGTCTTTCGGAATCATTACGACTGATGCGGGCATTTCTGTAATGTAACTTAACCACAAAGTGAGTTCACTGCAAAAAAAAAACAAAAAAAAGTAATGAATATAAATAAGCAATAGTCTTTATATATTTATAAAATACTAGCTTTTACCCGCGGCTTTGTTTGCATTGCTATTTCCAAAACCGTTGTGCCGATTTTCACGGGACTTTCACTGACGGCTAGCTGACCTTATAAGAAGTAATTTAAATTATTTTATTATTACATTTTTGTTATCAGTAGCGTATATACTTTCATATCCAATCAGTTAATCTTATTTTTGTATTACATACATACACTTCATTTTTATTATATATATAAATTTACGATTTACTAGCGGGCTCGGCGGACGTTGTCCCATCCTAGTAATTAAAAAAACCATGACAAATTATATACTTAAACCTTCCTCATGAATCACTTTATCTACTGATGAAACCCGCATGTAAATTCGTTCAGTAGTTTTGGAGTTTATTGCGAACAGACAGACAGACGTGGCAGAGGACTTTATTTTATAATATGTGGTGATTATTTCGGTTTGATTTAAAGGAATATTTGGTAGCCCTGATATCGTTTGTCGCACGTTATGATATATGCAAGTTGGATAATTTAACCACAAAGTGAGTTTATCTGCAGTTTGTCTTGTCACACCTGCTATGAATACAAGAAAGAGATTATTTAAACACTCGAAACAATGGAAATAATGCTCCGAGGTTACAGGTTGTTCTACGGGTTCCGGACAGTCCCTCGATGACGCGTCATGAACGTAGGGTTGCCACCTTTTTTGGAGAAAAATAATGTCTCATACTTTTGAATATGAAAGAAATAAAGTGTTTAAAAGAAAGTGGTAATGGCTTATTTGATATCGTGTTTGAAGACCCTATCGATGGACGTAGGTTCGAATCTTTCAAAGGAAAACATGATGAGGAAACCGTAGCACGGTGGCAGGACTTATTCTAGTTCGCCTGGCTAACCCTCAAGTCGAAAATGTATAGCCAAGCATCTATTATTATTGCTGACGCTGAGAGTAATTGATAGTTATCGCGGCGTGCGAATAAATAATCAGTACGCATTAATCGGTAATAACATTCGAAAATCATAACATGAACGACAAAAATTCATTTCATTATCAAATTGCAACACGACACCAATCAGTAAATAACTCATCAACGCGAACGAAGCCACGGGCAAAAATTAGTTACAAATAGATCAAAACATGTAGAACGCACGAGGAAATTCTCTAAAAGTAGCTCGAATTAGTATAACGTATTTTGGGATCAAGTCTTCGGCATCCTTTATGTAAGAGGGCAATAATATTATAAGTAAAGAGGTTACATGATATTTTGACAAAACAAATGTCACGATAACGCACACATACGTAAAGTAATATTGTAGCGCCACAATGTCTTAGATAAAACGTGGAAGTGAGATGGCATATTCTCAATATCGGTGGTGAAAACGAAATAGTTACATGTTGCTTAGATACGGGCGGATTGTTTTAGTTATAATATCATTGTAAGGGGGCTATCAAAATAGTGTTTTATTAATAACTAGCCCCTTCGAGCACACGTCTTCGTCCGTGAGTTACTAAAATATTTTTAAATAATACATCTGTTAACCCCGATTTTGAAACATTCTTCATTGCTCCGCTCCTGTTAGTCTATTAACCTATAGTCCATTGAAATGTTACATTTTTTAGGCCTTACCTTGCGTTTTTTAGAGGACGCAATTTTATTATTTTGATGTGTAGGGGGGGTCAGTGTAAAGCTAAAATCAAATTTGTGGGGTCGCCACCCTTGCCCCACGGCCGCCATATTGAAAATAGGGGTTGAAATGGTTATTACGATATTTATCTTAAACTATTTATCTGATAAAAAAAAATTGTTAAAAAAGTTATAAGTAAAAATGCGAGCGAGACGCGTCGGACATTCATGCTGAAACCAGTAATAGCTTCTGCGTGGCTCTACCACCTAAATTTTATTAAGACCTTTACTTATCTATTTTGCTCTCATACTTAAGTCGCGTCGTCATTAAAATTACAATAACTTTTGATAGAGTGAAACGATTTTAATAGAACAAAGACTAACTGTTACTCGAGAATATGCTTTATGGTTTTCTTGGTGAGGTTTTATCGTGAACGCAGTTCTTTAGCAGTAATGCGTTCATACAAACAGACAGGCGGATATTTCTAAAGATTATTGAAATGTATTTTATTACGTAACCTTAGACAACATTTTTTTTTAACAAAAACCAATAAAGTACGGACATTTTAGATTTACGTTCTTATTAGATTTATAGGTTAACTGATAAATTTGGCAATATATTTTAAGTTCAAAGGAAAAAAAAAATGAAAAAATATTCTTCTCTACTGCACATGGGAATCACACTGCTTACCCCATCGCTACACGGGAATAGAACACTGGTCGCTGGATGCGACTATAATAATTTTAATAACTTTATGTTAAATTAAGGATCAAGTATCTAGCAAGTAAAACTAAAAGGAAATGAGTTCTGATTGAGAGTCGAGTAGTTATAGCAGGGAAGCGTAACAAACTCGCAATTAGTTTTTTCTCGAATTGACTACGTTATTGGTCCGTGAGAAAGGTATCAAAACATCGGCACAAGTATATCAAGATACTATTCTTTAGAAGGTAGTGAAACCCAATAACAACCTTAATAACCAAGAATGGTCCTTCCAGCAAGACTCAGCGCCAGGTCACAAAGCTCGGTCTACGCAGTCTTCGTTGGAAACGAACGTTTCGGACTTCATCAGAGTTGAAGACTGGCCGTCGTCTAGTTCCGATCTTAATCCGCTGGATTATGATTTATGGTCAGTTTTAGAGAATATGGCTTACTCTACGGGGGAGAGGGTGGGTTACGTCCGACTCGCACAGACTAAAACCCCACGGTGTACCGACAGACCGTTTTGTGGGGGCGGCAAGGGATCGAACAAGCTAATCAACCTTGTAGAGCCACCCCCACGGTCCGCCCGGCGGAAGGTGACCGCTGGGCTCCTCTCCCTATCTTCGAGGTACGCCTCCAGTACCCGCCGCAGGTAGGGGGGCACTCCGAAATATCGGAGCGCCTCCCGTATGACCCCATGTGGCAGGGTGTTGAAGGCGTTGGCGATGTCAAGGGACACCGTCAAAACCCTCTCCCCCTGGGAGGTCGCCTCTGCCGACAGCGACTTCAGGAGGCACAGGGCGTCCACCGTGGAACGCCCTGCCCGGAAGCCATACTGCGCATCCGCCAGATTAGGCCCTACGCCCTCTAGGTGCTGGACGACCCGGGAGGAGATAATCCTCTCCAGCACCTTCCCGGCGTCGTCCAGCAGGACGAGGGGCCGATACGCGGACGCGCAGTCCGAAGGGCGGCTTGCCTTTTCCATAAGGCAGAGCCGCCCAAGCTTCCAGGGCTTCGGGAACTGCCTGACCGAAAAACACCGGTGGAACAGCTCCCGAAGCGACCCCCCTAATTGGCCCAAGGCGAGGCCGAGCACCCGACCCGGGACCCCATCAGGGCCAGGAAGACCCTGCAGGCTGCCATCAGCCGGGCGAAAGAAGCAGCATGGGAGGAGCTGCTCCAGACGCTGGAGGGGGATCCTTGGGGGCGCCCGTACAGGATTGTGCGCAAGAAGCTGCGATCCTGGGCGCCCCCGGCGACGGAGACTCTCCGGCCGGAGGTGGTAGCGAGGGTCGTGGGAGAATTATTCCCCGACCCTCCGATGCTACCGGCTCCTCCCATGCCTCCGCCTCGGGAGGCAGTCGAGGAGGTGCTAGACGGGCCGCCCCCTCCGATAACGGAGGAGGAGATGGGGAGGGCAGTCGAGCGCCTCCTCAACCGGCGTAGAGCGCCCGGCCCTGATGGGTCCCGGTGCCGGCGTCGGCGGCTGCGCCCGAACAGCCGCCGGGCCGCAGAGCAGGCCGCCCGAAGATCGGCTATCTCCGGAATTCTCGACATAACTGAGCTAACCTAAGCTAAGCTACATATTCATACTTATATGAGTTATCGAAACATATATGTGTACCAAGCATACATACCTCCACAACTGTTATAAGTATTTTGTGTCGGATAATTTTTCTAAACTATTTCAGTTCGATACGGGAAAAAATAAAACCCTTCCACCTTTCATGTGTAAGCATGTGCGCGTGCACGTGTGTGGAGGTGACATGTGTAATGTTGTTGCAGCGTTGTAAGATTTTGTGTCACTGTATCGCGCGAGCAGCGTACTCAAAGGCTCCACGTCGAGGGAACGGATTTAGGCTTCAGCCACTGCCGAGGGGGGTCTACTCTGGTGTGCGGGAGCGAAATTTATCCCCAGACCACAGCGGCGTGATCTGTGGCTACGCAGCCGTGGAAGTGAGCACGCTCTGTTTGGAGAGACAGGCTGGTACTGATCGTTCACTGCCGTTATTTCATCGGTAGGGTCGGTAAAAATATGTCGTGGACGTCTCTCATAGGTAAGTGAAATATTCGACCGATCTATTGGCTTGTAAACTCTTTGGCAGCAAGTTTACGAATCCCCCGTTTATTGACGAAACAGCAATATTTAAAAAAAAATGAACACAGAGCACGTGCGAGGATAAAAATTAAGCCAGTAGATAATAAAGTTACAAAGGCACAATAACAACATCTGGCCAATAAAATAACTAAACACCGTAAAGATAACACGTTATTATCTGTCAGCTGTATGTCGCTTCACTTTTTAGGTAATATTGAAAATCAAAAAGGAAATACGTGGAATTAAATTAAGATTTCAAATCTTTTAGGGGTTACTCTTTGGCATCTAGAACGCTATTTCAGGATGTCGGCGATAAGAAAATAGTCGTTTCAAATGAGATATCTATACTAATATTATAAAGAGGGAAAGTTTGTGAGTTTCAGTGTTACATAGCTCATTTATAGAGGGAGGCTATGGGCTATATATCATCACGCTAAAAGCAATAGGAGCGGAGCACCAATGAAGAATGTTTCAAAATCTTGCTTTTACCTTTTGTGAGCTTCGTGTTAGCTTTAAACTAAATGAACTATTCCACGCCGACGAAGTCGAGGGGAGAATCTACTCCTAGTATATACGGAAATATTAAGAAACTATTACCGGTTTCAGCATGAATGGGTCGACTCGTCCGGGGTAGTACCGCCGTCTCATAGAAAACCGACGTGAAGTAACAGTGCTTTCATTGTTGTATTTCGTTCGGTCAGTGAGAACGCCGGAGGCCCACCCCTCCCCTCTCCCCTCTCCTCTCCCTCTCCCTCCTCTAACCCTTCCCCCAAAGGATGGCAACGCACTTGCAACTCCTCTGGTGTTGTTAGTGTCCATGGACGGTGGTGATCACTTAACATCAGGTGACCCACATGTTCGTTTGCCACCAATGACATAAAAAAATATATAGATGTTGGTATATGTTCAAAACCGTTTGACTGATATTTAGGAAATTGAAGACACCTACGCGTATTTTTCATGGAAAGTATTTTAACTTGCTACTACGCGGTTAGGCTGTATGTTAATATTTAATTATTGGTGTTAGAATTTAACGCGGATAATTTTTATTTTAAACTAAAAATAAAAACATGATAATAACGACAGCGAAGCAACAAATAATAAAAAAAAAATTAAGGCAGTCACGAAAGTTCGAAACAATGGAAGAACTGTGTACTTTTTAGAATTTTTAAAAAGATAATTATAGTTTGAATGATTTAAATATCATAATTTATTATATGAGATCATTAACATTAATTTGGTTTTCACATCTATTGGCTATTAATAATATAAATTATGCCGACGACATGGTGCTGTTGAGCCCTTCGATTGGTGGTCTCAGGAAATTGTTACGAGTGTGTGAAACTTATGTTAATTTATATGGTCTTAAATACAATTGTAATAAAAGCCATTATATGCTATTTAATCCTCGCGAGAAAGCTATTACTTGCAATCTACCTGTGAGTCTTAGTGGTAATGCTTTAGAAAGGGTTTCACAAGTTAAATATCTTGGACACTACATCACGGATAATATGAAAGATGACAAGGACATAGAAAGAGAGCGCAGGGCATTGTCGGTGAGAGGGAATATGCTGGTCCGGAGGTTTACACGTTGCACAAGAAGTGTAAAAATAACATTATTTAAAGCCTATTGCCAGAGCTTCTATACCAGCAATCTCTGGACCTCATATACACTGCTTGCATACAATGCATTGCGTATACAGTACAACAATGTCTTTAGAGCATTGTTGGGGTTGCCTCGATATTGTAGTGCATCGGGCATGTTTGCTGAAGCTCGTGTGGATGATTTTTACGCAATCATTCGAAAAAAAGCAAACTCACTGATGGATCGAATGTGTGGCAGCTCAAATAGTGTCTTGAAGATGTTATCAAGTAGATCTGATAGTTTGTTTGTCCACAAATGGACAAATTTGTTAAAAAGTGTGTGCACCTATACAAATTAATATATTGTGATTGTATGGGTGAAGAAATTTGTAAATAGTAATAAAACATGCTGTATTACCTTTAACATAGGCTAAGTTTTACTAACAAAAATGGATGTAATATCTGAATTGAATAAATTATATATATATATATTGGCACTCCTAAGAATGATTATATACAGTTTATTTATTTATCAAAGGTATGATGTCCTACACACGTTCAACACAAAATATATATATACATGTATACAGGCCGCTATACTACGCGATACTACTCTACCGCAAGCGTAATACGTTACGGGCATGTTTTTTTTTTTTATCGTAGCACGGCAAAGTGACTTTACTGTGCCTGATGGTGAGCACAGTATAATCTAAAAACAATGGCGACCACCGAGAGACACACTATCCCTCACCGGTCGCCGCTGTCATGCCGGCTTGCATAAATGTCTCTTCACGTTACGCTTGAAGGACCCCATATTATAGGAAGGAGGGAACACACTGGCCGGGAGATTGTTCCACAGCTTCACGGTACGGCAGAGATAAGAAGTTGCGAACTTTTTAGTTCATGCCCAGACAGGATTTACCGTAAAACTATGGCTCCGGAGCCCAGCGCGCGTGGTTCGGGTATGAAAAGGAGAGGAAGGTATTAAATTGAATAGCTCTTCAGAACACTCGCCATGATACAGACGGTAGAACACGCTCAGTGAGGCAATGTCTCTGCGTAACTGAAGCGGCTCTATAAATTGTGTAATGTCTGAATCATTAACAATGCGGACACCCCGTCTCTGCAACTTGCCCAGGGTATCTAGTAGGTATTTGGCGGAACCGTCCCAGAGGTGCGAACAATACTCCACGCAAGGCCGAACTTGTGCCTTATAAAGGAGGTATAGCTGATCAGGCGTGAAAAACCGTCGCACCCTGGTCAGGATTCCGAGTCTCCGAGATGCAGTGGAGATGACGCTCCCGATGTAATCCCTGAGGTCATCAGCGACGTTTCATTAGCATGTCGAGGTCATCAGTAATATGACCTTTTTTTAAAACGCTCAACGCCACTAAAGATTTTTTCACTAAAAATAAAAAGCAATAATGTATATAGAAAAGCGCATGTTGAGGTCATCGATAACGTTTCATTAGAATGTCGAGGTCATCAGTGATGTGAACTTTTTTTTAAATCGCGCAACGCCAGTAAAGTTTTTTTCACTTGAAAATGAAAACAAATAATGAATGTAAATAAGCAATAGTCTGTATATTACTATATATTTATTATTTTTGTTTGATTTAAAGGAACGTTTGGTAGCCCTGAAACCATTTGTCGCGTATTATAATCTTTTATATATGCAAGTTGGATATTTTAACCGCAAAGTGAGTTTATATTAAGAACAGTTTGTCTTGAAACACCTGCTATGAATAAAAGAAAGAGATTATTTAAACACGCGAAACAATGGAAATAATGCTCCGAGGTTACAGGTTGTTCTACGGGTTCCGGACAGTCCCTCGATGACGCGTCATGAACGTAGGGTTGCCAACATTTTTGGACAAAAATATTGTGTCAAATTTTTGATTTAGTTGTAGTTTTATTTAGATTTAGTAGTTATGGGGACGTGATCAAAATCAAAACAAATACTAACAAACAACAAAGAGAACCTAAGTTAAAGTTTGTTTTAAGACTTTCAAAAATAAATTGTATTTATATACAATCGTAATAAGCCGAGAGGCAATGACCAGTGCCGAAAGCTACAAGGGGCGACCCGGAAGTTTGTGGCGTCATGAGCTTCTGACGTTGTAGGAGATAATCTCAGGAACTTATTTCAGTATTATATAGCTCATTTATCGAGGAAGGTTATAGGCTATATATCATCACGCTAAGACCAATAGGAGCGGAGCACCAATGAAGAATGTTTCAAAATCGGGATCCAGGCGGAAGAAGTCGCGGGCAGAGAGTAGTGAGTAATAATAAGATTCCTATAACCTTCCTCGATAAATGAGCTATATAACACTGAAAGGATTTTTCAAATCGGATCAAAATTTCCTGAGATTAAGTATGGGGTCATACAACGTCACAAACTCCCAAACTTTACCTCTTTATAATATTATTATATATTATATTATTATTACTGAAAAAACTTTATGACGTGACGTTGACGTTCGCCTTCAAAACATCTAAATTAATTTATAATTTTGGAAAAAATTGTTTTTGGCAATAAATAGCGAAAATATTGGAATATTTCATAATAAATTCCCTTACATACCGACATAGTGTGGATTGATATAATAAGGAATAGTACGGAGTGCATAAATTATCATATTGAGCAAGGACCGCTACTGCCATAAGCTTTGTACTGCTAAGAAGCAATAGTGGAAAGGAAGTTGCATTTTATTTTATTTTAGTTCTTAAATTTTATTCCGTATATAGTAAATAAATATATATTTATTTCAATATTTATCCTACTAGTATTATGATTTATTGTATTTAGGGCGTTACGTCTTAATCCCAAGGAGGGTTGATGTCAGGCAGGCGGCCGATCGTAAAAATTAAGTCAAATCGTACTTCACAACATGTTAAGTATGAAAACTAGATTAGGGTTTACTCAGGGTAGGACTCAAAGTAAGAAAGGAATTCGGGATGTACGGTTGAGATTTGCGAGTTGGAATGTGGGAACAATGACTGGAAGAGGAAGAGAATTAGCTGATGTCTTGCAAAGAAGACGCATAAATGTGGCTTGTTTGCAAGAGACGAAATGGAAAGGGACGAAAGCGAGAGAGATTGGTATAGGATATAAATTCTACTACTGTGGGAGGAACGGTAAGAGAAATGGTGTAGGAATTGTATTAGACAATGAGCTTAAGAAATGTGTGACGGATGTAAAAAGAGTAAATGATAGATTAATATTGGTGAAATTATTGATAGAACAGATGACGGTCAATATAATAAGTGTGTATGCGCCGCAAGCTGGGTGTAATGAGGCTGTAAAAGAAAAGTTTTGGGAAGATTTTGATGGGGTGATGATTGATATTCCACAGAATGAGGATATCTACATCGGAGGTGATTTTAATGGGCATGTGGGAAGAGAGAGTGGAGGTTATGAGAGAGTGCATGGAGGCTGGGGTTTTGGGAATAAAAACAAAGAAGGTGAAAATCTCATTCAAGCTGCAGTTGCTTTTGACCTTGCCATAGCTAACACTTTTTTCCAAAAAAGAGACCAGCACTTAATCTCATACAATAGTGGTAATCACACTACCCAAATTGATTATTTTCTCTTACGAAGAAATAATATTAAAATAGTGCAAGATTGCAAGGTTCTGCCTGGAGAGATATTAGCTACTCAACATCGTCTATTAGTGTTAGATTTAAAAATAAAATTAAAACTTGCTGGAAATCAGGCGAATGCTCCACCCAAAATTAAATGGTATCTAATAGAGAAAGATGAGTATGTGAAAGAATTTAGAACAAAAGTTGTTAATAAAATGATAGAAATGGAAAATATGGAAGCGAAAACTGTTAATGAATGTTGGAATGAAATGGCAACATGTGTAAGGAACGTAGCAAAGGATGTTTTTGGTGTAACGAAAGGAAGAGGAAAGATAGATAAGGATACTTGGTGGTGGAACGAAGACGTACAAAAGGCTTTGAAAGAAAAAAAAACTGCTTTCAATGAATGGAAATGTATTGAAGACCAAGATAGTACGATTAAAGAAAATAAGAGAATAATGTATGTAGAATGTAGAAGAAATGCAAAAAGGGCAGTTGCTATTGCTAGAGCTAAAGTACAAGATGATTTGTACCAATCACTAGAGAGCTCACAAACACAAAAATATTTGTATCGATTAGCAAAAGTAAGAGAAAATAATACAAGAGATATTACACACGTTAAATGTATAAAAGACGATGGAGGAAAAGTTTTGATGAATGATGAGGACATAAAGAGTCGTTGGAAGAAATATTTTGAAAGACTGATGAATGAAGAAAATGACAGGACCGGAGAGTTAGAGACCGTACCGTCAAATTTAGGCGTTGTACAAGAAATAAGTGAGGATGAAGTAAGAAAAGCTGTGAATGGTATGAAAAACGGAAAAGCCGTTGGGCCAGATGGCATACCGGTTGAAGTATGGAAGTTTTTAAAAGTAGATGGGTGGATGTGGCTGACTTTATTTTTTAATAAGATATTGCTAGAGGAAGCGATCCCAAATGAATGGCGCGATAGCGTAATAGTGCCTATCTTTAAGAATAAGGGTGATGTGCAGGACTGTAACAATTATCGAGGAATAAAGCTGATGTCACACAGTATGAA
>MU159459.1:0-32342 GCA_015888305.1 Antheraea pernyi | reverse complement strand
TCATCAAAAAGTTGTTATTTTAATTGTACATACACAAACTTTATTTTTATAATACGTAATAGAGAACAAATAAAAAATTGGAAGTAAAAGTAGTACATACTTTTTGAATAGGAAAACAAAATAAACTTTGAAAATGTTAGCGTTGATACTTACCACATAACTTCAGAATTGGCAGTATGGATTAATTCCTTCGCCTGTCCTATTGGACGAATATTGTTACTACTACTTACCACGTTACCATGGCAACGTATATAATAATAACGAAATCTCTCAAAAGCAAAAAAGTACCCGATTTTGAAACATTCTTCATTGGTGCTCTGCTTCTATTGGTCTTAGCGTGATGGTATATAGCCTAAAGCCTTCCTCGATAAATGAGCTATCTAAAACCGAAAGATTTTCTCAAATCGGACTCTTAGTTCAACTACTCTTACTCTAACAACTACGACTCTTAGTTAAAAATAAACAAACAAACTCTTCAGCTTTATATATTAGTATAGATATGGGAAAAATTAAAGTTCTTTGGAGGACCTCTTAAAATTTAAATTAAGAGTTGTCCTTTGAGCATAATTTTTTGGATATATCCTATGATATTTTTGGGTGAGAGCAAGAAAAAAAAAATCGACATTTTTTGGCACACCCTAATAATATATCTATGTATGCTCCTGGCCGTTTTCGGCTACAGCTACTGCTTCAACTCCGACGCTCGTGTGCATTTATATGGCTAATATAGTCGATATTTTTACGGAAGGTGCGTGCACATTGTACACAAGTGTGAACACTATTCTCCTAGGTATAATTGATCGCCGCTGATGGTTGGCCTTTTAATTCGTCACGTTTAATATCAAGTGCAGCACCATCGATCTTCTTCGTAAGTCTGGACCCTAGTTGCCACATGGGCTCTCCATTCCGGACGTTTACGTGCTAGATCCTCCCACTGTGAAGGGTCTATGTTACATTTTTTCATGTAACGCTTTAACCCATCTTTGTATCTGAGTAGTTGACGGCCCTGCTGATGCTTGCCGTCTTTTTTTTTATTGTAGCACGGCAAATTGACTGAACTATGTCTAATGGTAAGCACAGTACAATCCAAAAGCAATGGCGACCACCGATTGACACACTATCCATCGCCGTCCGCCGTTCATGCCGGCCTGCGAAAAGCTGGATATGCAAAGGCTGGTTCCGAAACGCGACCCGCAGAAGCGGATCACTATGAGGGGTTTTTTCGCCATATACATGGTGGTTGCGACCCAGTCAGGCTGTAAAAACCATACCACCTCGCTTTCGCCATTGCCTCGTTTGTATCAGCAGGATGCACCACGTGCATGTGAGGTTGGCTTGGGTGTCTCAAGTCTTAGATGTTATTCGACACCCCTTACACCCCAATTCGCAATAATAATAATGTACTCTATAATGAAAATATATATAGTAGGTATCGCTGAACATCGGCTTCAGAATAGTAAAATCAGATTATGCCTGAACGAAGCAACAAAAGTGCTGCTACTCTGTACGCAGTATTGATATTTTCCTATGAATAAGTCTATAGAGAAGAGTGCACATTTTTTTATACTTAGTTTTTTTTATTTTTAGCGTTTTCCCACATCTGGTTAAATGACGACGTGACATAAAATGGTAAACACGCCAAATTTAGAGGGGAATTGGTTCTCAATCGTAGCTGTCTGAACACACCAACTGATACTTGGCGGCAGATTTTTAACTTGAGAATACTAACTAGCCAGACGGACTTAAAAAACCCCTACCTAGTGGTAGAGTATGGATTCATCGTGATGCTCTTACCTCTACTAGAAGCTTCGACTCAGTTGCAAGAATTCGAACTTACCTCCATCGACACTGCGTCCAAACAGGCTATCCACCAAGTCATCATCGTTTCAAATTTGAAAATTATTCATCATCGCTTCATTTTAGTTTACTTTATGGTTGGTACATAGATTCACATCTATGAATTCAAAACTACGGCTGACCCATTTATTGCATCGCTTTGCCATTACGTAATATATTATTGGGAGAATTATTTACGCAAATTTAATCGCATCGATCATTCACTATATTAGCACTGAAAAGGGTAGTTAGATATACAGAATCCTTATTGTGCTTTAGAGGAAATTGCCTTCTCAAACCAGAAATTTTCCTCTAACGCTTAAGAGAGTGCATAGTATAATTTAAGTATAATTAGCAGGCAAATTATATGTATACCTAAGCCTTCCTTGTGAATATGACCTTATGAATGGTGGAAACCGCATGAAAATCCGTTCAGTAGTTTTTGAGTTTATTGCAAAAAGACAGACAGACGTGGCAGAGGACTTTCTATAATATGTACACAGACCCAGTAGATTAATGTTAACAAGTATTGTGATTAGAAGAAAAATAAAAAAACAGTTATTTACGAAGTCTTGTACTCTTTTGTATACTTCATAGGTTTTAGCATACAATCACAGTTTTATCTGATGTTTTTTTTTTGTCATAGGAGGCAAACGAACACGTGGTTCATCTGACATTAAGTGTTCACCACCGTCCATAGACACTTGCAACACCAACTCGCAATTGCGTTGCTAGGGGAGAGGGGAAGGAAGGTGGGCCTCTGGCGCTCTCACTGACCGAACGAAACGCAATAATGCAAGCACTATTAATTCACGTCGTGCAGGTGAGGTTGGCTTGAGTGTATCAAGTGTTAGATGTTATTCGACACCCCTTACACCCCCTATGACCTATATTGTGAATATGATGGTGGAAACCGCATGAAAATCTGTTCAGTAGTTTTTGAGTTTACTGCAAAAAGATAGACAGACGTGGCAGAGGACTTTCTATAATATGTACACAGACCCAATAGATTAATGTTAACAAGTATAGTGATTAGAAGAAAAATAAAAAAACACAGTTATTCACGAAGTCGCGTACTATTTTATATACTTCATAGGTTTTAGCATATAATCACAGTTTTACCTGATGTTTTTTAGGAAGTAAACGAACACGTGGTTCACCTGACATTAAGAGATCACCACCGTCCATAGACACTTGCAGCACCAGGGGAGGCGCAAGTGTGTTGCCAGTCTGTGTTTGGGGGCAGGTGGATGGGAAGGGGGATGGGGAAGGGGAAGAGGAAAGGGGAAGGAAGGTGGGCCTCTGGCGCTCTCAGTGACCGAACGAAACGCAATAATGCAAGCACTATTAATTCACGTCGGTTCTCTGTGAGAGGGGCGAGCCTACCCATTCATGCTGAAACCCATTCAGCGTGGCTCTACCACCTTCTAAAGATAAACAACGATGTGGTTCAATACGATAAACACGATAAGCCTTGTGGAACTGGCTCGCAAATCTCGAGTAATCAGAATGACTGTTTAATGCGTTATATACCTGTCAAAACATACATCATGAAGAAAAAAATGACAATAACAAAGGAAGCCTATGCCTTTCAATGGTGGATCAATACTTCGAATAAGATGGCAGGACCGAGTTCCAAATTCAGATGTATTAAGAAGGACGCAGCTCTGTGGTATTGAATCCTTGCTTATTAAAGGACAACTAAGATGGTGCGGACATCTTGTTCGTATGGATGACTCCAGGCTGCCTAAAGCCGTCTTCTATTCACAGCTCAAAGATGGAAAACACACTCCTGGAGGTCAACTATTGCGTTACAAGGATGTCTTAAAGCGCCATCTAACTACATGTAATATTCAGTTTGGGTTCGGAGGATCACGCGAAACAGAGACGTGAATGGCGCAGCTCTGTTCACAAGGCAGTTACAAATTTTGAAGAAAAGCGGTTACAAGAACTAGACGTGAAATGACTTATAAGTAAAACCCATTCGAAGCCTTCCTACACCAATACTTACAATACTGACGGTCAATTGCACTGTGCGCTTTGCAACACGATCTTCAAGATAAAGTTTGGTTTCGCGAGTCATATACGTGCTCACAATTGAAGGAAGTAAGGTTCACCATTGGCGGACACGTCAAGGAGGCTCATATATCATATATTAAAAAAAGCTGCCCATGATGGGAGAGCAGTTCGGGCTCTATGCATGGCAATGAAATATTCAACCCGTACACAAACACTCGACAGTATAGAAATATACTCGACAAACATTACCCTACTTCTGGGGAATCAGTTAACAAGTAAGAAACATTTTAGTAAACACCATATTTGATGATATCACAACCATACACAACTTACAAGGTATTTTCCTCTACGTCCTTAAATCTTGCACAAAACCGTGATCTGATTTTATAAATGTTGAGGAAAATTTCAACAAAGCCTTTTATAAACATGCACGTATTGTATTCAGATTAAACGGCGTAGATGCTGCATTTATCTATTTATTTGTTTATATTTATAATTGAAAAATATCAAAAATTCGTTCACAAATTCAGAGTTTAACGTGAAGAATACGTGAAATAAGAATAAAGAAAAAGAAAAAAAAAACGCCGCTTTATTAATATTCGATGCTGAGAAGTCCGTTAGTTTTTGTCGTTATACCAATTTAGACCTACTAAGGTAAATCATAAATGTTAATATTCACACATATACATACAAAATATTACAAAAGGTAACATATATGCAGGTCTACATTCCTATCTTTCCATTTGTACAGTGTCGTACATAGTGTACAGAATGAAGTCTGGACTGACTTCGATAGCGTAATAATAAGACTCGGAATGCGTAAAACAGACTGCTTAATTTTAAATCCATATATGGTACACAAGCGATCATTCAATTGCTTGAATGACATATATATTCTATATATATAAATTTACCGTGTCTGTACCTTTTCGATTTTCGAAAAAAAAAACCGTTGCAAGTATCTAAGATTAAGTAATACATTTCAATCATTTTTAGAAATGTCTGTCTGTCTGTTTGTATGAATACGCATCACTGCTAAAGTATTGGGTTCACAATAAACCCTCAGAAAATCGCAAAGCATATCCTCGGGAATAACTTAGTGTTTATTTCATTAAAATCGGTCCACTCTATCAAAAATTATTGTAGTTTTAATGACGTCGCGGCGTAAGTACGAGAGAAAAGTAGACAAGTAAATGGACTTAATACATTCAGATGACTTTATTAATCACTGTTTTTTAAATAAGCTTACACGCAGACGAAGTCGCGTGCATAGTTTTACGTAAAGTGACCGGTGCCCCGTGGTACATCCGGAGAGTTGATCTACATAGGGACATAGAGATGCCTTCTATCTGGGCGTACGTAAAATCACGATTAGTTATTTTGAAAAAGCCGTGAATCATCCCAGTCCGTTAGTGGTATCCGCCGCAAAATACGAACCCGTACCAAACGCTGCGCGTTGTAAAAGACGTCCGCGACATATTTTTACCGACCCTCCCGATGAAATAACGGCAGTGAACGATCAGTACCAGCCTGTCTCTCCAAACAGAGCGTGCTCACGCCCACGCCCGCGTAACCACAGATCACGCCGCCGTGGTCTAGGGGTAAATTTCGCTCCCGCACACCAGACTAGGCCCCCCTCGGCAACCGCTCAAGCCTAGGTCCGTTCCCTCGCCGTGGAGCCCTTGAGTACGCTGCTCGCGCGATACAGTGACACAAAACCTTACATCACTGCGACAACATTACACATATAACCTCCACACACGTGCACGCATACACGCATACACAGGCAAGTGGAAGGGTTTTATTTTTCTTCCCTTATCAAACTGAAATAGTTTAGAATATTATCCGATACGAAATATATATAGGAGTTGTTGAGGTATGTATGCTTGGTACACATATATGTTTCAACAACTCGTATATGTATGAATAGTTAGCTTAACTTAGGTTAGCTCAGATAGGTCGCGAATCGCTTGTATCAGGCAACAGCCAAAGCCGAGGTGTGCCGCGCACCCTTGAGCTAGTGCGCTCGCCTTAGTAGCCCGGTGAAGCTGTTAAGACCTTGCTGGGTCAATAGCGTAGTCAGTTCAAAAAAAAAAAAAAGTCGCCGGCATAGCTAGTTTACAATAAATTCAAACGTTCAGCCAGTCTGCCAAAGAGAATGACATACTCGGTAGCTGTACACTCTACCAATTAACATGAATATGTTTTAATCCCTAGATTATTAGATTTTTTTTAACCAGATTTTACAATATGTTTTGTTATATTATAGACTGCGTATATCAAAAATTCGTTCACGAATTCAGAGTTTAACGTGAAGAATACGTGAAATAAGAATAAAGAAAAAGAAAAAAAAAACGCCGCTTTATTAATATTCGATGCTGAGAAGTCCGTTAGTTTTTGTCGTTATACCAATTTAGACCTACTAAGGTAAATCATAAATGTTAATATTCACACATATACATACAAAATATTACAAAAGGTAACATATATGCAGGTCTACATTCCTATCTTTCCATTTGTACAGTGTCGTACATAGTGTACAGAATGAAGTCTGGACTGACTTCGATAGCGTAATAATAAGACTCGGAATGCGTAAAACAGACTGCTTAATTTTAAATCCATATATGGTACACAAGCGATCATTCAATTGCTTGGAATGACATATATATTCTATATATCTATATATATAAATTTACCGTGTCTGTACTTTTTCGATTTTCGAGAAAAATAACCGTTGCAAGTATCTAAGATTAAGTAATAGATTACATTTCAATCAGTTTTCGAAATGTCGGTCTGTCTGTTTGTATGAATACGCATCACTGCATCAAATCGTAAAGCATATCCTCGGGAATAACTTAGTGTTTATTTCATTAAAATCGGTCCACTCTATCAACAAATATTGTAGTTTTAATGACGTCGCGGCGTTAGTACGAGAGAAAAGTAGACTAATAGTAAGTAATACTAAGTAAATGGATGGTACTACTTAATACATTCAGATGACTTTATTAATCACTGTTCTTTAAATAAGCTTCCACGCGGTCGTCCGACCGCGACTTCGTAGTCGCGGGCATAGTTAGTTCACAATAAATTCAAACGTTCAGCCAATCTGCCAAACAGAATGACATACTCGGTAGCTATACACTCTACCAATTAACATGAATATTTTTTAATCCCTAGATATATTTTTTTAACCAGATTTTACAATATGTTTTGTTATATTATAGACTGCGTTCCACTAAGCGTTCAGAACGCTCACGCTCACGACCGCGAGGGTTCCCGTTCCACATAATCCCGGGCGTTAAAATCGTACACCCAAGTGGAAAGCAATATGGGGCGTTTTGAGCATTCAGGTAAATAATACAAATGGCGATCTAGAAATAATATAGCAAAAGCTTTGAGGTTATGTCTTAACAGTAAATTGTAATAATTATTATGTAAATTGATATATTGAAAAATAGTAGAAGAGAGTATATTGAAAGATAAATGTATAATTCAATTTTTATATTTAATTTTAGTGCAGTATTTAATTTATTTGCATTCAAATAAAATAAGAATGTCTTTTGAGGCAACAGTAGGATATTTGGTGATAATTGTATATATTATTGAACTATATTTTATAAAATTGTACAAACGATATATTTTTCTCATTTAACTTTATTTATTATAAAATCATAAAATCTATTTTTTGGTTTAATAAAAAATATTAAATTATCATTAAGTGATTATAAATTAATTTCCTCTTAAAATTTAACGATTCCAAACAAACATTAAATAAAACTTAAGATTATCAAAACTTAAGTAATATATTTCATTTAAATATATTAATAAATGTAATTATTAAATACAATATGTTATTTCATATAAATATGGCGCCTTCTCCTCCTGCCTGTCCTCCTTTGGCGGAGACGGCCGCTTTGAGGGTCTGCCTCGCGGGCCCTCTCCGCCTCCTCCTTCTGCGAGATGACCTCCTCGCAGAAGGAGGCCATCGCTCGCCAAGCCTGTTCGCTGCCTAGCATGGCCGAGACCACGCTCGGCAGCGATAAGTCCGGTCCTACCGCCACTGCCAGAAGGCGGCGCTGCTCCCCCCACGCAGCACACTCAGACAGAGTGTGCTGCGCGGTATCTTCGGCTGCGCCGCACTCGTGGCAGGTGATGAAGTGAATTAAGTCGACCCAAAATGAGTTCTATTATATTCTGTTACTACACTTTTTTTTAATCATTGAATGTTTAGTGTATATGACAATTCTATACTCTGCATTATTGTTTCTTCAATTTGGTATTTTCCTTTTTTTTACATTTAATCTGTGATTCTTCACTTATTGCCCCATTGTTATTGAATAACTATTATGTACAATAATGTCCTGCACTGAATATTTACATATTAGCTAATCGGATCACGAGTTGCCGTGGCTCAGTTAGTACACGTTGAAATAAAATTATCATAAAGTCTTCACAGCTTCACCGGACTACCTGTGATTCTTCACTTATTGCCCTATTGTTGTTGAATAACTATTATGTACAATAATGTCCTGAACTGAATATTTACATATTAGCTAATTGCACGAGTTGCCGTGACTTAGTACATGTTGAAATAAAATTAATATAAACTATTTTCAAAATTAGAACGTAGTGTCATCTATGAGATATCTAGAACAGTCGGTCCTACAGTTACTGTCAACAAACTAACTTAAAGCGCCATCTGATCGAGACTGATGAAACGAATTAATAACAATAATCAACATTGACAATCATTTAATTTGTAATAAAAAAAAGTGTGTGTGTACTTATGTACACACATTAGAAGTTATACTTCTTTGGCTTATCAAGATAAAAATTTATCAAAGTTGACTATAGCTAACTTCAGGGTATCGGTTTTTCGTGACAGTGTGCGCGCGCATCGTAAAAATTTACTCTCATCATTTTTCCCTAACGCGCCAAAAGAAGTACAACTTCAAAAATATTGAGGTCATTAATCCAAATATAAATTATCCTATCTCCAAAGTTGGACAAAATTATACATAAGCGCCAACTTTCATGAAGATCCGTTGAGTTTCGGAGTTCATCGTGGACTAACATTGACACTATAATTTGATATATTAAAATAAACTAAACCATCTTATGTTTAATAAGGGTTATTTATGCATATATATATATATATAGGTAGTATACTTCATAGAGTAACAAACCTGCGCGTTGTAAGTATAAGCGGTTTCATAATTCTATGGTATACTTCATCTGTGTCATTGCCTTAATAATATGTGTGACAGGATAACCCAAAAGAAAACCCGCGTAAAGAATCTCCCTTCATAGTTTTCCTAGATACATGTGAGATGGTTTTACCGATGATTATCATCGTGGTATGAACTAACAAAAGGGTAAATGGCCCTTTAAAAAATTTCATAACATAGATTGCGCGCGGGAGACAAGCGGGAATTGTTTTCCTTTAACAGATTAACTAACCAGATATGAAATAACATTTTCCTTTTAATTTGTAAACCACAAGGCGTATTAAAATTATACAGAATCGTGAATTTTTTTTATATTATAGGAGGCAAACGAACAGACGGTAATCACCTAATGTTAAATGATCACCGCCATCCATAGACACTAGCAACATCAGGGGAGTCACAAGTGTGTTGCTAGCCTGTTTTTGGGGGAAGGGGAGGAGAGGGATGGGAAGGGGAGAGGAGGTAAGAGGAGGTGGGCCTCCGGCGATCTCACTGACCGAACGAAACGCAACAATGCAAGCACTGTTACTTCACGTCGGTTTTCTATGAGAAAACCCGTAAAAAAGTAGTACCCCGGGTGAGCCGACCCATTCATGCTGAAACCTGGAATAGCTTCTGCGTAGCTCTACCACCTATTCCATCCACGTAAAGCCGGGACGGATCGCTAGTTAAATGTTAGGTTGCCGCTCATAATAATCTTTAAGCACATCGCTATTGACCTTTTATATTGCTAATAATAAATTGTCGACTTTGTTGTATCTTTAAAATATATTTTTTCCCTCCAAATGTCTCGCCACTCACTTTCAGATATATTTTATGTTTTAAAGCTGATTATTTCACATTTGCAATCTATATCACACTGCATTTTCTATTATATCGATAGATAATCATCATATTTTTAAGCTTATTTATTTTACACTAATTTATTATATAATTTCCTGTTAGTTCGATTGTATCGGAGTCAACAAGCCAATAAATAACATATCTTTAGATCAAGTAACAATCAATCTGTCATTGGAAATTCATAAAGTCAATATGGTAAGTACGGAGAGGGCTGAATTTTATTGGTCACCCTAATTAGAAAGCCAGAATCCTTTTTAATAGTTTGCCACTTAATCTTTCATTTGATTGAATACATTTTATTATTATTTTTAAAAGGAAGAACTCACTTATCCTTTCTCTTGTCATCTGTATTTACCTTCTACGCATATATAAATATATGCATATATAAAACAAAATCTTCTGCCTCGGCAGTCTGTCTGTCTGTTCGCGATAAACTCAAAAACTATTGACCGGATTTTCATACTGATTTCTGTAGCAAATAAAGTGATTCATGAGGAAGGTTTAGGTATATAATGTGTCAAGGTTTTTTTTTATCATAGCGGGCTAACATCCACCGTACCCTCTAGTATCTAAATAAAACAAAATGTCTTCATAACGGCTGAATTTGGCTAATTCTCTCTTTGTTGTATTTCTAATTGTCAGGTCAAGGTTTGTATGAAATAAAATGTTGGAGAAATCGTACTGAGAAATGAAAGATTTTGGTAAAAAGATCTCTTTATAAAACACGAATATTCATAAATATTGACAGAACTGTCAAATTAACGTTCAATTGTCCTGTTGCTATTTTATTTATTTCCATGATCTCACTATAAAATGAAGATTTAGTCTCATCTTCTTCGTTATTAAGCCCGTATGAGGCCGGGCGGAAGGCTAGTATTATATAAATCACTAGCTGACCCGTGCAACTTCGTCTGCATCGAATCGGTTATGTAATTATTTACGACATCACATTAAAAACCTTCAGGCACAGTGCAGTCATTTTACCGTGCTACAATAAAAAAAAATGTAAAAAACGTAAAGTTGAATATGGTATATGCGAGTTTTTACAAGTAACGACAAGGAGGACAAGGAGCGAGGAAGTAAATAGATAACATTGTATACAAAGAAAATTTTGTAAGTTAAGTTTATTTTTCCTTTCAATTTTATCATGTTTTTTCTTTGTACATAAAATATTTTATTAATCAGATGAAGTAGCGGACATCAGCTCGTTATATTTATCCAAATTTATGAAGCACACATGTGTACGACCATTGCATGTGTGTCTCACGAACTCAAACATGTATTTTGTATTTTTCAATAGCGGGATTGTACTATTGTATTAAAATTTGCAAAGGAGAATAGTTGCGATTAAAATTTAAAAAAATTCGAGGCAGCCAGCCATAAGGACTGCCTACGGAAGTGAAAACTCAAATCAAACAGTTGGTGTTCTCTTTTGAATTTTCCAATGAATTATAGTCTGAATTACATATTTAAACTAGCTTCTGCCAATGACTTCGTCCGCGGGGAATTTTTACTATGGGCTAACGTTAACACGCAACGGAAGATCTCAAGAGAAAAAAAAAACCCGATTTTGAAACATTCTTCACTGGTGCTCCGTCCCTATTAGATGATTCACCGCGTCGGTATATATTACACCAGTTGGTTTTTGCGTAAATCACCTGATGTTGAGTGGATATCAGTTTGCGTTACTCGAGATAATTAATATTCACATATTAAGCACCAAATTTTTGAATTGAATTGGTACCAGAAACGACTATTCAGTAACAATTAAGCCGGTACTTGAAATGATTGTAAATTTATTTTTTGCTTTATTATTATAAATCAGCTGCTGGATATCCTAGATACTTCCTTCATAGTGTTTTAGTATGTCACTATTTCATCGCATTTCCATTACATTTAAATTATCAGGAATTGAATGAAACAGATTATCAATGCATCTATTTCTACTCAATACATTATACTTTTCCTGTTATTTCAATCAAAATAAATAAAAAATACTTTAGATCGTAAACAACAACACAGATAATTATAAATTCGAAGAACTAGAACTCTTCGAATGTTCTAGGAATTAATTTGGGTAAATTTTATGGCGGTAAATCAAATAATACCGAAGTTATCTTATAATTAAGATATGCGAGCGGGAATATAGAGTTGAAATTAAGTTTAAGTATGACAAAATAATGCAAATCAAATGTCATATATTAGAATATCACTATATAAATTTTATTTTATTCAAGATTTATAAATGATATATGTCGACAGGTGGAAGTGTTAAATCAGAGTTTCCGAGACTTTTTTTTCTCTTGGACCACTTTCAAAATTTAGTTGGTTTTGATGGACCCCCTGCACGTACCTGTCTACCATATTACCAAAACTCGAAAAAAAATCAGAAGATTAGATCTATCTATGGAAGTTTGCTTTACGGCTGAGTTCCAACCGCGAATTAATAGTTTTTGAACAGAAAATGAGAATCGTTTCGTTAATTAATTAATTGATTTTGCTGTGAGTGGATTACTTCGGGGTGTAAGGGGTGTCGAATAACATCGAAGACTTGAGACATCCAAGCCAACCTCACCTGCACGTGGTGCACCCTGCTGAATAACGAACGAGGCAATGGCGAAAGCAGGGTAGTAGGGTTTTACAGCCTGACTGGGTCGTAACTACCATGTATATGGCGAAGAAGCCCGTCATAGTGATTCGCTTCTGCGGGTCGCGTTTCGGGATCAGTCTGTGCATATCCAGCCTTTCGCAGGCCAGCATGACAGCGGCGACCGGCGATAGACAGTGTGTCACTCGGTGGTCGCCATTGTTTTTGGATTGTACTGTGCTTACCATCAGGCACAGTGCAGTCATTTTACCGTGCTACAATAAAAAAAAATGTCTAAAGATGCTCCGTGAAGGAGCGAAACACGTGTTATCGATTGTCGTGGTTACACGTCAATCTGCAACATACTTTAATTAATTTATTGATAATTTATTATTATAATATTTATATTGGTTAATTATATATTGTTCATTGATGTATATTGTTAATTGATATATATTATTAATTCATATGTATTGTTAATTAATATTTATGTGTATAATTAATTGATTTGTTTTATGTTGCAGTCAGACGTAGTAGTGTTCCATCGATTCCAGGCGGAAGTGCAAAGTAGCGTCTACTCTAATATAATTATGGATTTCCGCAAAGTAACGCCTTCTTCAATCAAATTATTTATGCAGCTGGTTGAGTATCTTAAAATGTTTTTACTTAACTTCATAACGCTACATCATAAATATAAAAATGTATAAACTTAAAAATTATAATTATTAAGTATAACGAGTTCAAGAAAACTATTAAGTAGAGAGTTGAAGAATAATATCCTAACTAATATTATAAATGTGAATGTGAGTTTGTTTGTTTGTTATACTTTTACACCGTAACTATTGAACCGATCATCTTGAAATTTTACATACACGTTGTCAGGGGTACAGAAAAGGATATAGGGAACCTTTAATTCAGCAAAAGTACTGTTCCCGAGGCTTGACTGAAATCTACATAAATGCGAGCGAAGCCGCACGTAAATATTATCCTCTTTTATAATTATAGAGATTGTTACATATTATTCTAAACTTTAATATAATTCGTAATTATATTTTCTTTTTTAAATAGATTAACCTTTCTAAATTTAAAATATGTTAATAACAGTATCGAAATCGAAGAGAAATAAATAAAAAAAAATCAAAAGACTTCGAATTTACGGAACAATCTGATAAAAATAAAATTTTAAAATAGATAGTAGAGATATATCAACATTTTATCTATCCCAGTGTGTATGTCAAATTAATTGTAGAACATTAATATATTTATTTCTTTTAAATGTGTCTGTTTATCCAAAACTTAGAGCACTCCATCTTATACAATAACTATTTGGTACAGAGTGAATAGCGTTAGAATAGTAATCGAAATAGACTGTGTGGTATTTACCAAAACCTCCATACTAACTTCAGTCGATTTAGTTTGATTTTATATAATACTAGCTGATTTCCGCGACTTCGGCTGCGTTATTATCTTAACAATTTTGCATACAGAAAAAAAGAACATAAAAATAAAATTAAAAGCAACAATATATTTTGCTTGCAAAATTCCTTTGTAAATAATGTTATCCGTTCACTACCATGGATGCATGCGCATAACACCGCTGGCCTCACTTTCCAACGACAAGAAAACACATCGCTAAACGCGTAGTGCTTATTGTAACTTTTTTGTTTCGTTGTAGTTTCATATAGCTGTATTATATAAAATGAAGTTATCGTGATAAATCTTTCTTTAGATAAGGATCAAGTATTAATACAAAAATACGAATACTCTACATAATAGAATACATAATACTAAAATAATTTGATCAAAATTTGCTGCAGTTTTTGCATGATGCGCGCATAACAGCAGCCTTTTCTCATTCTGTTTATATAGTACTAGCTTCTGCCCGCGACTTCGTCGACGTGGAATAGTTACTAGTTACTTTGGCCTAAACATAACCGGAAGCTCTCAAAACGAAAAAAAATTGAGACGTCACGGGACGCCTGGCAGATGTGAAACACATGTGTAATATAGTAAACAACACTATAGGTATGCGAGCTCAGTGCGGCAAAAGAGATTGCGCACAGTAGCTTGCGCATGGCATCGCGTCGCCACGTGTCACACATACGCAACGGCCTGTATCGCCACGCCAACAATCAGGTTTACCCTCATTTATAGTAGTATCACATCAAAAAAATGATTTTGAAACATTCTTCATTGTTGCTCCGCTCCTATTGATAATATTATAAAGTTATATATAAATTTCTTCTGTGCGTGTGTATGTCACTGAACTCCTCCTAAGCGGCTGGACAGATTTTGATGAAATTTTGTGTGCGTGTTCCAATGGATCTGAAAATGGTTTAGACAATTGGACCTAGCTGGCGCTGCGGTTTAATTTTAGATTTTTTTTATTATCAACGCAGATCTACGTACGCCCGGCCCGCTCGTATTAGTATAGATTTTATAATTTGTATATTGCAATTATTAATATTAATTTGGTCTTCACATCTATTGACACTCCGAACAATAATTATGTACATTTAATTAAATAATCAAACATTTGATCGATGCACAATCTCAATAGAAGAAATTTCAATACTAGATGTACACAGGCTCCTATACTACGCGTCGCTAGTTTGACACAAGCCGCGCTAACGCAATACGCAATACGCTTACTAGCACATCATGAAAACGAAATTATAAATTTATCTCCCGCCAAAAATACCGCTCGATGCGCCTAAAGAAGTATTCACTTTCAAGAATGTAACTTCATGCAGTACTTTATTGGCTAATTTTATACTTATCTCGTTAACACAATGCTGATTGCCTACTTCAAATGATTATATATTTTTTAAATATTTTATGACGTCGATTATTATCATTAAATAGTATAAAATAAAGTGCCCTACCGCGTCTGTCTGTCTGTCTGTTCGTGATAAACTCAAAAACTACCGAACGGATTTTCATACGGCTTTCACCTGTGGATAGAATGATTGATGGGGAACGTTTTAGTATATAATTTGTCAAAGATTTTTTTTAATTCAGGGCGGTACAACGTCTGCCGGGCCCGCTAGTAATTTTATAAAATAATATCTTAAGAGGACTTTATTGTAAAGATTCTATTGTATATTTATTAGTACAGTAGAATCTCGATAACTCGAAATAAACTCTTTCTCCTTTCCTTCAAACCCGATTAGTAACAGTATGAGTTCTCGATAAGTCGAAATAATTAGTATTTACCTACGATCTATTTCTTCTACTTTATCTGAAACATATTGTTGTTTGAAATTACAATGTTTACAAGTTGTTTTTTTGTCGCTCCCACCATAAAAATAAAACCAACGCATAAGAACGTAATATATTCAATGGTGGTAGAGCCACGCTGAAACTATTACTGGTTTCAGCATGAATGGGTCGGCTTGCCCGGGGCAGTACCACCCTCTCACACAAAACCGACGTCAAGTAACAGTGCTTGCATTGTTGCGTTTCGTTCGGTCAGTGAGAGCGCCGGAGGCCCACCTCCCCTCCCCTCTCCTCTCTCCTCTCCCTCCCCTACCTCTTCCCCTAAGGGTGGCAACGCACTTGCGACTCCTCTGATGTTGTTAGTGTCCATGGACGGTGGTGATCACTTATCATCAGGTGACCCACCTGTTCGTTTGCCACCTATAATATAAAAAAAACACTTTTTTTTTCAATAACACTTACTGCTTTACAATCTAAAATAATCCTATATTCATAAATACCTATACCCATTGCTTCATTGTTTTTCATTTTGTAGATCTACTTGAAAATGTTATCTGCCTAAATTTCCTTTTAGTGTCTTAAAAACACCCTGAATTTTAGATAAAAGTTCTGATCTGGCAACACTGGACCACGGCATACTCGGTAATTATTGAAAAATTTAATCAAAACCACGTCACCTCCATGATCAATATTAAAAGAGATTACTGATGGACTCATGCGTCATGATATTTCGTTAAGCAATGAGTTATTTTTCTTTGAAACCTATCATTATATCCGGGAATGTAATATCCGGTGAATTTTTATTAACAAAGTTGGTCCGATAGTTGTTCGAGTGTAAATCTGTGGACAGTTTTTTAAGTTATTAGACTTTTTTGGAGTTTATTCCATTTTTATACTCGTATATGTATGTCAAAATGAGCTAAATCCAATTTAAGTCGTTTAAGTGAAGTAGTTCTGTTGTCCGTCCGCGTAATTTATTCCTGCATCTTATATTGCCAATATCGTCTTCTCTATACCAGCTGAATGGTTAATGTGTCGCATTATTCACAGGGGTTACTTAGTAGTCGTTTTTGGTTTTAAATCTATTAAAAAGATAGGTGCTTAATATTTGACCCAATTATTTCGAGAAACGCAAAACTGATACCCTCTCAAATTGGTTGGTCTCAAAAAACAAATTGGTGTAATAAATACCGACGCAGTGAATCACTCCACGCCACGCATACCGGCTCGTGCCCCGCTAAGCTTTGTTCGACCGTCCAGCATTCCGACATTAAGCAGTTAGGTAATGATTAACCTTGAAAAGCGCCCCTTCAATTTTGTTCATTGAACCTAGGTGTGATTTTTTACGTTTAAAAGTATCGTTTCCAGACTTTTAAAAGTTTTAGAACAAACTTTAACTAAGTTTTTCTTTGTTGTTTATTAGTATTTGTTTTGATATTATTATTTTGTATGTTAAATGTGACCATGTCCCATCACACGATTAAACAGTGTCGCCCTTTAAACAGTCACCACCACCAAAAGTGCCAGTATAAGCAGAAGGTAAACAGCTAAGAACTACTTCATTCTCTGTTTCTCAACCGATTCTTTTTCTATTAAATTGAGAGATTAGGCGTTATCAAAAAAATAATTATAAACATTGAACCTAGGTGTGATTTTTTACGTTTAAAAGTATCGTTTCCAGACTTTTAAAAGTTTTAGAACAAACTTTAACTAAGTTTTTCTTTGTTGTTTATTAGTATTTATTTTGATATTATTATTTTGTATGTTAAATGTGACCATGTCCCATCACACGATTAAACAGTGTCGCCCTTTAAACAGTCACCACCACCAACAGTGCCAGTATAAGCAGAAGGTAAACAGTTAAGAACTACTTCATCCTCTGTTTCTCAACCGATTATTTTTTTATTAAATTGAGAGATTAGGCGTTATCAAAAAAATAATTATAAAACTTCAGTTTTTTCTTTGTGGTTGATGGTACCTCGTGACGTTGCAGTTTCACGTGGCTAGCCGGCAAGGTGTTTGTTCTCGATGCACCCCACGGATTATTCTCCGTCACAACACTGACGGGCACTAAAGTCTAGATTCAAAGAGTCTCACACAACAATTATTGATTATAAAGAGTATCGGCACGCACTATGCGGGGCGATGCGTTTATTCCTACTCACTCGACCAAGCGAAAAATCAAACTGTTATAGCACGCGGTGCGGTAACGTCTTCGGCGTGTTCGACGCGCTAATGAACGTAAGCATGTGCCTTGGAATGAAAGGGATACTGAACGGGATAGATGGTTCGCGAACTGATCACAATATTAGGGGAATGTAAAATATATATAAAGCGTCGCAACCAGTGGTCTAATCTGTACTATTGATGTATTACTAAATTCATAGAAGCGTCACTGTGTGAAGAATGACTGCAATTATGTACAAAATTTAAAATATTGACTAAATACCTAACATTTGTTGTTCGTTGTCAGAAATTAATTATGAGCTAAAATTACTTAAAAGTTACGAATATAATTAACACTTTTTAATAAAATTACTTTCTTAAATTGAGTCGTTACATTTTAAAATGACCTAAATCCAATTTTATTCGTTCATGTAACATGCTTAATTTTCTTTGATTTCCAGTTTTCATACACCGAGAACGAAGCTCAAATTTGACCGTTTATTTTTTTTATGATCTTCATATTTTATATGTACAAAATTGTAAAACCTTGAAAAAGAACGTAAAATACTGGGAACGGCTACAATTGGATTTAGCTACTTTAAAAATATAACGTTTCAATTAGCTACGGAACCACGCGTGAATGAATGTAACACAGTAATCTCTCCAATCTAGTGTATTAATATCACTGTACAGGAACCTATTATATATATCAGTTTTAATTATATATATCAGTTTTAATATGTATACCTAAGTTAACATAACAACACGACAATAGGTAAGATATACTTATCTGCAATGCAATTTTCACCGGTAGATAAAGTGATCCACGAGGAAGGTTTAGGTATATAATTGCTCTAGGTTTTTTTCTATTATCAAGACGGGACAACGTCCACCGAGCCCGCTAGCATATTATGTTATTGAAAGCACAGATATCACTCAAAAGGAAGCTCAATTGAACTGCACTCTTTCTCGTTCTAATTTTGATTAGCGGTTTTTTTCTAAAAGTACTGTGCTATAATCATTTCCCAGGTTCAGGTTTCCTTGCGATGTTTTCCTTTACCACAAATCGATAGTGTTACTAATTTTAATTAGCAATCAGTAGGCAGATTCCGAAACATTCGTTGGTACATATGGGCGCTCGACCGTGTCTCCATCTGGTTTCAATGTAAGTAAGTAACAAATTAAATCAAAGCTTTATTATCTGTGCCATCTATCAGCTAATTCGGAACTTATGTAACACAGGACATGTTATAAGCAACTCTTTGTTATAAAATATAGAAAAGTAAGCACAGGTTACTATGATAAGTAACGAATTAAATTAATTAAGATTTAATAGAAGTTTTGGTTATGTTTAATTATTATCTAATATTGTTTTAAGAAGTGTATTTTTATTGTAATTGTTTCTAGATTATTAAGGTAATTAAGATATATATCAATTTTAATTAAGATTAAAAACAATTGTATATTATTATTTATTTTATATCGTTTTGTAAACCGTTAATAACAATTATGTTTGTAATAAAGGAAATATGTTCGTGCATTGACGAAAAAAATATGGCGGAGTTTAGTGAGTTACAAACAGGCACTAAGTATATCGTTTTTATGATTAATCCTGGGGAGAATTCGGACGAGCAGCGAGAATACACGTTTGCTGCAAATCTGTGGTCAAAAATTACTTTTAACCGCAAACTGATATTAAACCTTCAAGATTTACCAAACTACTCGATCTAAATATAAATTAATCACGACCGAAACGCAAAAATGATTAAAATTATCATAATTACGCGGTTACTAATCAACTTATTGTAATATCGTTTTATTGCCTCTGTATACAGTATAGAATGTAATCTAAAACTATTTACAATATAATATTATCATATGATAAGGAGAAATAGTCATGCATTGTATTGGATATTTAGATAACATCACATCGCACCATCACGTGTTTTTTTATCCGCAATATTAACTCGTATAGCAGTGTTTCCCAATCTTTATCATAATATGAGCCCCTTGGTATATAAAATTATTTCGCGACCCCCTACCCTCCGTTATTTCTAACCTCTATTTTTTATGTAACAAATATTCAAATCCGTACATTTGTTTTTATGATTAGGTACCGGTTAAAAACAATGAAATCAGTGAAATGTGAACATAACTCCGAGGTATCGTCTTTTTTAATTTTGTTCATTTGTATTATGGAACTGCATTTTCTTTAAAAAATATTTTCATGATGTCACTTGTTCTTTTCTTTATTATTACTAAGGCTTCGCAATCTCCTGCGACACCCTTATAGAGTGTTTGCGACCCGTTTGTAGGCGTTTGCGTTTGTAGGGGTTCGGGACCCACACTTTGAAAAACACTGTCGTAGAGGAACGTAAGTGAAGACAACTTACATCGGTGTACCCGTTGAAAATATCGTGAAACTGAATTAAAATGAGACCTTTAAATTACCTTAACTATGTAAAAGAAAAGCGGTATTTTCGATATAATACAAAAAATGTTTTATGCTAGGAGTCGTTCATAAAATACGTTTGCACTTATTGGGGGGGGGGTTACTCTTACGAGACGCGAAAACGCCGCAACGGGACAAGGGGGTTGGGCGGGATCCACTAGCATCACCAGGGGAGTCGCAAGTGCGTTGCCAGCGTGTGTTTCGAGGGAGGAGGGAAAGGGAGGGTAGGGGTGGTCCTCCGTCGCTCTCACTGACCGAACGAAACGCAACAATGCAAGCACTGTTACTTCACGTGTGTGTTTCTGTGTGTCAGGTGGTGGTACCGAGGGTGAGCCGACCCATTCATGCTGAAACCAGTAATAGCTTCAGCGTGACTCTACCACCTACAATATTAGTAAACTTCTTAAGGCGCGTTGAGCACTTTTTTGGGTGTACAAAAATCATAGAACTCGCATCATCGTCACCGCACGCTTCCCATGAGCTATACTTATACTGTGTATATAGAAGTTATAAAATACATTTCAACCATTTAGAAATGTCTGTTTATACGCATTACTGCGAAAGTACTGCGCGTCCACGATATCCATAAAGCACTGGTGTAACATTTAGTCTTGATTTCATTAAAATCGGTTCACTCTATCAAAAGTTATCGTAATTTTAATGACGACGCGACCTAAGTACGTGAGAAAAGTAGATGATTTTATTAATCTGTGTTATTTTGGATTAGGTTCCACGCGAATGGAGTCGCGGGAACAGCTAATAATCAATAATAACGGTTATAGGAAAAAAAATCGGTATTGCAAACCCTAGCCACTGTGTAAAACTACGCTCCAAGAAATAATATAATAGTGAATATATTTGCAATAATAAACGATTATAAAACTCAATCAGGTATATCACGAACAACAATGATGAAATATTTGATAAATAAATATGATTACATATTTATATATAATTGTATAAGATAATCATATCTAGTCTAATATATCAATTAACTAAATATCACATTTATTATGTACAATATCCATCCTATTCACTTGTGTAGTTTAGGAACCATACTCAACGTTTTTTTTTTATCGCAACTTTTATATTGTTTTTATTAATAATTACCAGCGACTTAGCACGCATTTTCTATTCATTCATTAATTATATTCACGATTCTTTATTTTACACCTATACTAGCTGACCCGTGCAACTCTGTCTGCATTAAATAGGTTACTACCGGTGTCAATTATATTTCTAAACGCAAAATATCTTAAAAAAAGCTAATACCCGATTACACCGACACCTGCAGTTCTCAATTGTAAATACAAACTATTCAGGAACTCGCTATAGCTAGTTGGTATGTGAGAAATCTTTTAAAATAAGCCTAGTATCCGTTCGTAGCATTACCGTACGTAGAATTTGTTAGTATACGTCAAATCTGCATCCAAACTTAATCTTGTCAAATTAATTTTCCTTTTGACATATATGCCCGTTTTTAATCTTGTCAAATTTATTTTCCTTTTGACACTTAACCCATCATCTTGTTGACTGAGATATTAAACTTAAATATAGGTGTCGCGGATTTCTTTGTAGAAGTAATGAGTATTTTTGCCATAGAATTTATTCTTTTATTTCAAACCGCTCAAGCAGCGTACGTCATATTATAGAATTATGCTAATTTTAATTATATTTATCGTGATCAATTATTGAAAAAATATATATAGCAAAAAAGAAGTCTAATATACTTTTCTAACATTGAAAGAATTTTCAAAATCGGATCAGTAGTACCAGAGATTACCCTGAACATCCAAACCCACTAACTTCAACATCAACCTTTTAATATTGGAGTTTAATAGATACGAATTCTACCAATGTCAAGTCAGACATGGGAGAGTCACTTTATAGGTAGTATTAAACTTTTATTGTATAATTTAATTCTTCCAGATCAGGCCACTGAAATACACAAAGACAAACACAATACTCACAGACATCATGCCTGAAATGAATATATATTTACATAATAATTACTGTTATTTAGTGCGTTACCTTAAAATTTAATTTTGTTAAAACTTATAAAAGTAGCCAGAGTTTTGTCAAAAGGAGAAAATACACACCTTTGTGCTTTTGTTAAAATCTGACCAACGTAGTATATTGTTAAGTAAAATATCATAAAATAAATTACAAAATTGGGGCAATTAAAAAAACTGTGTTCTATAATGCCTTCATACTACTCACATTTACATATTGATTGTTGTTCCTGATTCTGAACTCTGCAAGATGGACTGGAGAGCACACCTCTACAGATAGTTCATCAGTCATCAGTCAACAGATAGTAGACGCAGCAAGCTTATAACAGTTATCATCAGTCTACAGATAGTAGACGCAGCAAGCTTGTAACAGTTACGAAACTTATAAAGTCATGGCTTACCCGGAATGATATCCCGAATATATCCGGAAACATATGATTTGTCATTAATTTGGTTGGATGCATACCAGTTTGAGTTTCTTGATGCAAACAAATCAGTCTTGTTTGGAGATTATAAATCCTGAACATAGGTATTATAGTGATCAAAATATCCAGTCTGGATAGCTTCTTCAGCAAGAAGACCAACAGTTCCATTACCCTGGTTCCCACTATCTCCTGGTATCTATGCTAGAACTACATAAATTCCTAAACAATGACGTTGATACAACTGGAATTTAATAATTATGATAACTGGGGACTCTTTTAGAAAAAATCGCTATGCTAAAACTATGCTGAATAGTTTGTAAGAAACTCAGAGAATCTGTCAATATGACAGTTTGATCTACTTTATGTGATAGTACAAATTTGATAGCTTCTAATATAGCAACTATTTCACCTGTGTAGGTGAAGGATAAAGAAAGGTATTTATTACGTTCTGTACTGTACGTACTGTAGATAAAAATGATATACATATGTATCACACTGTCATATATATAAATGTGCAAGCATACGGGTACATAAATGTCATTGTCGAATGTCGCGAAATTTAAAAAAGTAATTATAATAACTTAGCGTATGCCATTTTGACCTATTGTGGTTAATTCGGAAGCCGATGGGTTAAATAGATAATTATATTCAATTGAAATATGTCAAATATATCAAAATAATATTGAAATGTAGTATCAAAAGTTCCAAAATGAAAAAAAAATACTTTTCTTTCTGTAAGGAAAACAATATCATTAATATATTAAAAACACACTTATATATATATATATAGATTTTTTGATACAGGAACACTCTTAAGCGTCGCCAGAATATCCCTTTAAATTATTATCACAATGATACAAAGAATGATTTGTATATATAAAGATATACGGACAAGCTTAATCCTTTCTATCCTATTCCTTTATATTTAAAATGCTCGCGCAAAACAAAACGCACGATCGAGTGAATCACGCAGCATTGGCGCCACCTGTTAAACATAATCCCTGTCGCGCTTCAAAATAATGACAACAACGCTGCGTGACTGCTCCCTTAAAATTAATTTAAAAATGAACGAAAACTGTGATATTTAAGACAAAAGCCCAAACCAGTTCAATCCAAACAGGCGGACGATCTAGTAAGCCTCAGTATCCTATTATCCCTCACATTGTTAAGGTTAAACAATGTATATAAAAGAATAACAGGCTGCCTGAAAAATTATGAGTTTTTAAAAACTCCTTTTGAATGAATTAAATTTCCAAAATCCTTCCTTAGTACTCATCTACAATGTAAAAGAAACCTGCATCGAAATTTCACAGCCCTGGCACCAGTATAGGCCGCATCTAACTTTTTGACTGCTCTAAAGTAGATGCGCAAAACATACATTTATGTATGAGAGGACGCGAAACAGGTGAAGGGGGAGCGGCCCTTCCCCATTCGTACCTCGTCCATATTTTTTTTTTTTCGAATTGACTACGCTACTCACCTAGCAAGGTCTTGACAGCTTCACCGGACTACATGTTGACACGTATGTCAGTGTCAGTGCTAGTTGCAGTATCGACTATACTGCAACTATTCAAAAGTAACTGTACTAGCGTTTTTTTAAATTGCATTATAAAAATTTAAAATTGTGAAACCGTATAGTACAATTATAGAAATGCTCTTTAAAAAAAATTGTAAGTACGACACGCACGTTCCTTACAGTAAAATATAACGTATACCTTAGATATATAAATACTAACAGTGTGGCAAATGAGGTTTATCATCAGCAACATATTTGGAACTTTAACTCACCATATCCCCTCAGGACTCAATTACACTGTATAAGGAACTAATGAAAAAATGACTTAAAGATAGATAATGAGATAATATGCCCATATTATCAATAAGTAATACATTTATGGTCTAATATCTTATTACAAAGACCCCATCTATATTTAAAATTAATATCATAATGTTGAATTGTAAACAATGAATGAGCTGACGTCTTGAAATCTTGCATAAATATAAATCAAGATATAAAACTTTATATCAATCTAAGCAGTTTTTAATATTTGACAATATAAATAAAATAAAATGGCCGCCAAAAAGACAATATAATACACACAACAGTATACATACATAAATTTCAATTTTAATTATTCTTGGAGTCCAGTACAACGCACGTCTTACGCACATTTTTTTTTTTAACTGACTACGATATTAACCTAGAAAGGTCTTTAACAGTTTCACCGGACTATAATCTTACGTACATGTTTACAGTGAACAACATATTTTTGCTAAATTTCATGCGGACGAAGAGAACGGTCAGCTATCTGCCGGTGAAAGTCCCGTGAAAATCGCTCCAATCGTTTTGGAGATAGCACTGTGGGCAGAACCACAGTTAACAGCTAGTCTAAATTAAAATAGACTAAATTACTTTTCATAATGTCCGCTATATGCCGGTGAAAGTTCTGTAAACATTGGTCGAACCGTTTTGGAGATAGCACTACGGCCGAAGTCACGGTTAACAGCTAGTGTAAATTAAAATAAACTAAATTATTTGTTATTGTGTCCGCTATCTGCTGGTGAATGTTCAGTGAAAATCGGTCGAACCGTTTTGGAGATAGCATTGCGGACGAAGCCGCGGTTAACAGCTAGTCTAATTTAAAGTAGCTTAAGTAATGTAATTTTTGCTATCTGCCATTGAAATTCCCGTCAAAATCGGTCCAGCCGTTTCGGAGATTACCCGAAGCAAACAGACAGACAGAGCGACAAAAATTTTAAAAATTGCATTTTAGTTATCAGTAGCGTGTATACTTTCATACCCAATTATTAAAAAATGTTATTTTGATACTACATACAGACACTTCATTTTTATTATATGTATGTTTTTAAATCGATCCAAAACATTGTCTGTGTAGTCCAGTCATTTAAGCTTAAATTAGGTAAGATAGTCCAGTCATTATAGTAAGTTCACCTCGGAATTCGAGATACCCAGCTGTAAGTCTGTAAATACTTGTATATTGACACCCTAAAAGTTGTCTCAAAACCTACATATGGTAGGGTGTACGCAACTATTAAATTTCAAGGTCAAAGGTTACAAAAATCGTTTTTTTGTGCTTTTTTTGTAAATATCTCATTTCCTATGGGTTTTTTGCTATATGTATTCATTATCAATATTGTAGAATACAAAATTCTCTATAAATTTTGTTTAAAAAAAATTTCATACGGTGAACTGTTTTCGAGATAGAGGGCGGAGAGCGCGTGGTCACGGCATCACTTCAGGTCAACCGGTGCCTCCGGTCGAAAACGCGCCATATATAGTTGACGAACTATCGATAAATCAATGATAAATATTTGTCAATTTTTATTAACTATTATATTATATTTTATCATTTTTTTCCTAACCTTTACTCTTTTTATTCAGTTAAGACAACTTTTAGGGAATCAATATACAAGTATTTACAGACTTACAGCTGGGTATCTCAAATTCCGAGGTGAACTTATTATTATAATGACTGGACTAGTGGAATCGATTCATCGACAAAAATCGAGGTTTAGAGGATCATTTATCCAAAAATCGATGTCTTATAAATTTTTTTTCTTTTTTGATGATCATTTTTTAAATCCCAAATTATTGTATGTTTTTATTTTTATCTAAAACAAATCGCGATTTTCTGATCGATTCGATGTGTATTATCAATTCAAATAATTGATTTATCTATGTCTTAAATTGATTATTCGATTTCAGATCGCCATCCCTGATTTGGAGTAGATTTGTTGGTGTTAATTACATGTTTTTGCTATTTTTGTTGTTTTCTTTTTCATATAGAAGACCGATCCACTTCCAAGCATGATGTTTCTATGGATTTTTTTTTATGTCATAGGTGGCAAACGAATATGTAGGTCACCTGATGTTAAGTGATCACCACCGTCCATGGACACTAACAACACCAGAGGAGTCGCAAGTGCGTTGCCACCCTTTGGGGGAAGGGTTAGAGGAGGGAGGTGGGCCTCCGGCGCTCTCACTGACTGAACGAAACGCAACAATGCAAGCACTGTTACTTAAAGTCGGTTTAAAAGGAAGGAAGGCGTTACTCCACTATAAATAAAAGTTAAAAGGCCGAACTTAAAGCTATAAGTAATCAGAGCGGTCAAAAATACTGTAAATTTATCAATATAAATTAAAACTAAGTTCCAAATGACAATAACGCTCTTTTAATAAAAAAAAAGATTTATCTCCAAATTTAAGTAATTCGAGTTATCACCAGGAAGTAAATTAACGTTGTGAGAATAATACTGCCAATTCAACAGCCACTTCGTAGTCCAGTGAAGCTGTTAAGACCTTGCTAGGTCAATAGCGAAGTCAGTTCGAAAAAAAAAACAAAACAACAACAGCCACTTCAATACTATCAAAGCTACGAAAATAGACGATGGTTGTTCTCTTTTTATTTTAAACGTGTGAATAGATATACTAGTAATATAAAACTCGTAAGTTTGTTTGTTTGGTTAAACGTGCCAGTCTCAGGTACACTGGTCCGATTTGAAAAAATATTTCAATGCTAGACAAGTCATTTATCGAGAAAATCTATAGGCTATATATAATCGCGCTAAGGCCAATAGGAGCGGAGCACCAATAAAGAAGGTTTTAAAACCGGGACGTTTTTCCTTTTGAGAGCTTCCGCTGCTGTTAGCGTTAGTCATCGTTATAATACTTGTATTGGCACGTCTTAGCCCGTACGACACTATAATTCACAACTGCATACCCACACAGTAGGCTAAAAGTTCCACTTTTTCTTTTTGGCGAGTTACAGATAGCTAAAATTAACAGACACCAAATACATGTATGCAAATAGACAGCTTGAACAGTTACATTATTTTACATCATAGGAGGCGAATGAACAGTTGGGTCACCTGATGTTATGCGATCACCACTGTCCATAGACACTTGCAATACCAGGAGAGTTGCAAGTGCGTTACCCCTGTCCCCAACGACAGCTGGAGGTGTATCCTACGCAGAATTTACCCCACCGAAAAAAAAAGGAGGGGGGAGGAGGAAGGGGAGTGGAGGTTGGGCTCCGGCGCTCTCACTGACCGAACGAAACACAACAATGCAAGCACTGTTACTTCACGTCGGCTTTTTGTGAGAGGGTGGTACTACCCCGGGCGAGCCTACCTATTCATGCTAAAACCAGTAATAGCTTCCGCGTGGCTCCTAGCAACTACTGCAGATTAGAATTGCCTGAATTTTCAGGCAAAACAACAGCTCAAGCCAAGGTTCGATCACTTTATCAATTTTACGCTTGTTCCGATTTCGGCTGAACTATATTACCTTTCACGCTCGCCACCAAGCCCGGTGAAGCTCAAAAGACACGTTAGACCAAAAGCGTGTAGTCTTAAAAAAAATTGATGTCTTTTAAAAAAAAATGTAGGGGTGAGCATTGCCTATTGATGCCGAACTAGTCAAATCTACACTGGATTGGCCGTATAGTGTATTAAGCTAAAATAATTAATTTAGCGCCGTGCAAAAAAAAATTTACGTAAAAAGTTAAGTATCACTTCTGCGATGCCAGAAGGTGTAAAGGGTCTCGAATAACATCATAAAACTTGAGACACCCAAGCCAAATGGCAATGGCAAAAGCGGGGTGGTAGGGTTTTACAGTCTGATTGGGTTACCACCATGCACATGGCGAGAAAGCCCGTCATAGTGATTCGTTTTCAGCGGGTCGCGTTTCGGGATCAGCCAGTGCATATCCAGCTTTTCGTAGGCAGGCATGACAGCGGCGACCGGTGATGGATAGTGTGTCACTCGGTGGTCGCTATTATTTTTCGATTTTACTATGCTTATCATCAGGCATAGTTTTGCCGAGCTACAATAAAAAAAAGAAGAAAATTTGCTTGTACGTAGCACATAATTTTCATTGTGACATGCGATTCTAGTGCTTATGTTTATTTAAATAATATGTTCATAAAGCTAATACATATTTGTTTGATTGTTAATATATAGCAATACGGATCTGTATCGCCAATAATAACTCATAAATCATTGATTTGTTACTAATTTAGCGATAGTATCGCTTGGGCAATCGATAAGAGCACCTAATAATCGCCTTAAATATTTCTCTAACATTTTGTTTTGATACAAATAAAAATGAGCTGTCCACCTTTTATCTTATGGTCGATATTCGTCATTCTAATACACCATTAGTGCCATCCACGTGGTGACACGAAAGACGTCATCATCGATGTTATTTTGATTTGTAATATAAGAAACCTATTAATTATACACAATAATGATAAAGCCGTAATCTAACAACATTCACTATGGAAAATTACGCAATCCGTAACAAGGAACGTAAAAAAAACAAACATTATGACACAGATTATAACGTTACAATTACATTTTTAAATTTCGAACTCACGTTTTCAACTCACCATTTACATGTTCGAAAGTGTTATCCGAATCGTTCACTCACACTAAACGCTGACGTCAGACTAAGCATCTCCTATTTTTGAAAGACGAACATTCGATTTTTGGAAACAGCTGAGTCCAACTTAACTCGACCCCTGCAGTAAAGTAACTTAAAGAACACGACGACTCATATCGAAATGGTCGTCGATCATGTCAAAAAAGGTTACACGTAAGATTTGAAACTATCGAACCTCCTTTCAGTTAACAAACGACTACAAAAGCGAATTAATTCACATTTTAAATCACTTGTACACCGAGGAATATGACTGAGGTGTTCAGAAACGCGATATTTCACACAATATACGCCATTTTGTTTCGCGTCGGCGGGCAATTTTAAATGCGCATGCGTGGAGATAAGGGCAAGGGTAAACGATAGAAGAATAATATAATTGCAATACACAGATCACTAGTGACGTATCCTATGACGTCAGATATACGAACGAGGAGAATTTTCATCACAATTATCTATTTTTAGTCATTCAAAAAAATATTACCCAACAAGATTACGACCACAGACGAGAAAGCGGGAGTTTGCGAAAGTTTAACAAAAGAGGATATTTATGAAACCGAAATATACTGTAAAAATCGATATCTACATAGTACATATAAAATTGAAGTGTATTTTGTTTGTTAGGGCTAATATCCGAAAAGGCTGCACCATTTTTAATGAGATATTACTGAAAACCCGTGGTAGTGCCATCCTCTCACAGAAAACCGACGTGAAGTAACCATGCTTGCATTGTTGCATTTCGTTCGGTCAGTGAGAGCGCCGGAGGCCTACCTTCCTTCTCCGTTTTCTTTAAAGGCCCTACCCCTACCCGCACTCTCATACACAGGCTGGCAACGCACTTTCGACTCCCCTGGTGTTGCTAGTGTCTATGGACGGTGGTGTTCACTTAACATCAGGTGACCCAGCTGTTCAAATCAAGGTTTTTTTTCCTCTTGAGAGCTTCCGCTGAGAGTTAGCGTTAGCCTAAAGTAACTACTTCACTCGGACAAAGTAGCGGGCAGAAGCTAGTCTATATATAAATAGGCAGTGGGGAAACGTTTAAGAACATCACACTCCTCTGATTCTCAGCCGATTTTCTAAAATAATATATAAAAATTACGTGTCATGATGTTTGTCCACGATGAACTCCGAAACTACTCAACCGATTTCTGTGAAACTTTTGCATTTATGTATAATTTGGTTCAACTTAAGAGATAGAGAGAGGTAGGTGGTAGAGCTACGCTGAAACCATTACTGGTTTCAGCATGATTTGGTCGGCTCGCCCCCGATACTATCACCCGACCCACAGAAAACCGATGTGAAGTAACAGTGCTTGCATTGTTGCGTTTCGTTCAGTCGGTGAGAGAGACGGAGTCTAACCTCCCGTCCCCTTCCCCCTACCCTTACTCCCCCTCTCCACCAAGACAGGTTGGCAACGCACTTGTGACTCCATTGGTGTTGCAAGTGTCTATGGACGGTGGTGATCACTCAACATCAGGTGACCCACCTGTCCGTTTGCATCCTATGATATAAAAAAAAGATATATATGATATAATTAAATGATTGTCAATGTTGACTATTCTCATTAACTCTAAATTTCTTCAGTCTCGAACAGATGGCGCTTTAAATTAGTTTGTTGGCAGAAAACTTTAAAACCGACTGTATAGATATCTCATAGATGGCACCACGTTTTAATTAGGATAATACTGTCTCATAACTTTAATTTAATATATAATAACTGAGCTACATGCACGCGTGGCCGGGTCACGACCAAGCCGAGGTGTGCCGTGCACCGTTGAGCTAGTTGTCAAATAAAATCGGCTGAGTACCTTAAGCGCTCGTCTTAGTAGTCCGGTGAAGCTGTTAAGACCTTGCTAGTCAGTTCAAGAAAGAAAAAAAAAGCCGGGTCACGTAGCTTAATATATATTTTTGCTACATATAGGCAGAGCTCAGTTTAGACTACTTAGACTACCAAAAATTTAATAAATATTTTCCATCCTTTACATGGCATATTATAAGTGATACCTATAAGAGTGCTGAGACACTGAGCAAAATTACAAAAAAGTGGTTTTTAAATCATTCACAAAGTTATAGAGATAAAATTTTGTGTATAAACAATTAGGTAAGTCAAAATTTAAAAAAGGCTGCAGAGTGTCGTATCCTCGGTTTCATGTCTACTTATATGCCTCTCCTTATTATGGCCGTTGCGGGTATACTACTAACTCCTATAAGAAACAAGATAGAAGTGAAACTTTTGTATTACGGAAAAAATACAATAAAAAAGCCAACGTCACACGGTGTTCCCAAACGGTCACCCATCCGAGTACTGACTGCACCCGACATTGCTTAACTTCGATGATTGGACGAGAACCGATGTTTTCGAAACTATACCGGACACAGTGTTCACACTCATCAATTTTCATAACACAAAAATGATGCGAATCAGAATTTTAAAGCACTCCTATAACAATTTTCAATACAATCATAATTATAATTCTTAGACACAATTTAATTATTTACGAAAGAACTAGTTTTGATACATGTTAAACTTTATTATCTCACTAAATCAACCATTATAACTTTGCATCTTGTCTTCCTTTTATATTGAAAATAAAGACAATACCTACGTAAGATATAATTGTTTAGTTCTATGGTACAATACAACACGAATTAGAAAGTAATTCCAGTTATTGTTTGTGAATCTGCTAAAGTCATGTTTCGTAATTCTACAATTTTTTCGTCATGACCCAGATGAGCTTCTCAGCACATAGCGCCGTTCAATTTGTCGGCTTGCGTAAGTTAACAAATTGAAAGGCGTAACAAAAAACTACTTGTACTTGACATAATGCGGACTGTTCCAGAAGCTTATAAGCGCAAATGACAATAACTAATGTTCAAATTGATTTTATGAATATAAGTCGTAATATGATTATTTAATAATGATTACATTCAGAAGACAAGGCATGTATACTGGTACCCGCGACTTTGTCCTTCGCACTATTGTGCCAGCTTACCCCAATTCTCCACAGCAAGAAAATATACATCGCTGTAGGGTTTAATAAAAATCGTAATACTTAATATACTTGTGGTATATTTTTCAGGTAAGAATCAAGTGTCT
>MU159458.1:150537-185064 GCA_015888305.1 Antheraea pernyi | reverse complement strand
AAGGATTTTCTCAAATCGGATTGGTAGTTCCTGAGATTATTAATTATTTTTTTAAGGTCTGTTATCTACCAGTAAATACTCCGTGAAAATCGGCCCAAAGTAATGCGGACGAAGCCGCGGACAAATAAAGTAGAATATGTCAACCGCTATAATTTTGGTTATCTGGCAGTAAAAAGTAAAATTCCCGTTAAAATAGGTCCAGTCGTTTTGGAAATTACCCAGGACAAACAAACAAACAGACAAAATATAATAATATAAAAATATAGGCAAAGTATAAAAAAAGTTTTTTTTGGTCATTTGTAGCCATATCCATTCATCAAAAAGTTGTTATTTTAATTGTACATACACAAACTTTATTTTTATAATACGTAATAGAGAACAAATAAAAAATTAGAAATAAAAGTAGTATAAACTTTTTGCATAGGAAAACAAAATAAACTTCGAAAATGTTTGCGATAGAAACTTACCACGTTACCATGGCAACGTATAAAATACAAACGCTAATGAAATCTTTATTTGAACAATTTTGTTTTATGATTATGAAGACTAAGAAGATAATAATGATGAATAAGATAATGTACAACATATTATATAGAAGATTTGGCGCTTATGCCTTTATTGTAACTTGGACATGGTAGAAAATTCATTAAAGGATATATAAGAAATACCCATATTGACAACTTCAGAATTGGCAGTATGGATTAATTCCTTCGCCTGTCCTATTGAACGAATATTATTACTACTACAAACGAAATCTCTCAAAAGGAAAAAAAGTGCCCGATTTTGAAATATTCTTCATTGGTGCTCTGCTTCTATTGGTCTCAGCGTGATGATAGCCTATAGCCTTCCTCGATAAATGAGCTATTTACAACCGAAGGATTTTCTCAAATCGGAATGGTAGTTCCTGAGATCCTAGCGTTCAACCAAACAAACAAACTCTTCAGCTTTATATGTTAGTATAGATTTGTAAGTATTTTTACAGTTACATACCAACAATTAAATCAACGATGAGTTTTAATTACTTTTTACTATGTTACTAACGTTCTGCGTTGCAGTGAGACGTAACAGCGGCTACTAAACTCCAGGCTAACGTGCAAAGTCACGTCCACCCTAATATTTAATGATGGATTTCCGCAAAGTAACGCTTTCATCAATCAAATAGCCGGCTGGTTGACGCGTATCGTGACTAAAAGGTTGACCAATAATTAGGTTAGTACATAATATTCCTACAATATAATAATGCGGTCAGCTTCTGGGAACGTTATCTTCTGGTAACGAGTTGGATGACATTATTTATTTACAATTTAAAGATGCTAGATTAATAATAAATTTATTTGGAAGGGAATGAATTAATTTTACCATAATAGTAATACCTCCAATTCCCATTTACCATGTTTAAACATACTACGATTGAAGCGTGTAAATTCCTAAATTAATTAATTAACGTACCAACTAAACCTAGCCAATATTAATTAGTTGATGTATAACTTCCGAAACTATTGAATAATATAGCTCTTGAGCATGCAGTGTTTATTTAGCGTTAAGATTTACTAATTTCCTTTATGAATTGATAATTTATATAGTTTTAGAATAATCACTTAAATGTTTTTGTCGTTTGGTCAAAAACATATTGAAGACTTAAAAGTAATTCGACGAAGTGAATAAGATTGGAAGCGGTATAAAGAAGTTGCGATTTATTGTCACTGCTCAATCTAGAAGGTTTGAGGGTCTACTATCTTCATTTGAGAATTTGTCATGAAGCAGCTATATGTCTTTTCCAGAATCCGCATTTCAGAGCCAGTCCTCCTCTACGTCCAGCGTGCTTACCAGCTTAAATCACATCGTCTTTAATATCAGGTGACATTGTGGTCAAACAATTAAACGTATAAAGTATAAAAAGCCATGATGATAAACCTAGCACAGGGACTTTCGTTAAATTTATTGCATATCAGTGTAAGTTAATAAAGCAAATAAAGGCAGTGCGACATAATATTGATGACTGACGATGGAAGGTCAACCTCTCGCACTACATTTAACTGCATGTATAGTTCTGTCAGTTTGTTAATCTATAATGAAAAAAAAGTCCAAGAGCCAGGCTAATGAGTAAACGAGGTAATGTAGATGGAATACTGAAAAATAATCGTAACAGAAAATCCGTCACAGTGCCTGTTTTGCGTTGCGTTTTGGGTTTCGTGTGTATAATCCCTGACAAGAATACATAATGTATCCTGATGAAGAAATTAAGAAATAGAGATAAAAAGCGAATAAAATTGGAAGCTCGAAATCTCGGTGTATTTCGGGATTCTCTTGTTAAATTTCTGACATAAGAACATAAGTATTATATTTAGGGTTATAACATAGGGTCTTTTTGTACACTTGTACAAATAAATATATTTCTTTTATTCTTTCTTCTTTCATGTAACTTAGGCTGTTATATGTTTAAGTTGAATTAGCAACAGAAATAGTACTTGCGAATAAAGGAAATCTAATACCAATATAAAAAGCAGTGTATGCCATACCTTTAAAATAAAAGCAATAAAAAGTGGAACCAGAAATAAACTTTACCAATATCATTTAAATTACTCGTCAGACCATAAAGAACGGTAGTACACGGTAACAGAAAACGCGTTATTGCAGGAAATAAATTTCCCTAGCGCACCTAAAGATTTTCATTACATCCGAACAGAAATAAACTTTACCAATATCATTTAAATTACTCGTCAGACCATAAAGAACGGTAGTACACGGTAACAGAAAACGCGTTATTGCAGGAAATAAATTTCCCTAGCGCACCTAAAGATTTTCATTACATCCGAAGTCACTTGACCGAGTTTCTTCACAAAGAGATCTAACTTTTACCTCTTTAGCGAGGCATTTATTGCGGTCAGCCGAAAGGTCTTTAGATCAAAGGAGGGGACGACTATAAAATATCTCGTTCGGTGTAGAACGGTCCCTTGTTTTATTTGAACGAGTTAGATTGCTTTTATCTGATCCAGATCTTTTCTACAACGAGACATTTTAATTGTTACCACTGTTTCCGAATTGTGTTTATGTTGCCGAAATGTACCGTTTCATATTTCTTAATATTATTACGTTTTTATAATAAACTCTTTTATTATAATTACCTGATTGCACAGAAAGTACGCAATGTTTTTCAAGCATATCATCTATATGTATATCTCTTTCTTTAGCACGATCATTAAATAGTTTAGAGGTTCCAATATTATTACAGATCGAAATACCATCGAAATAAGATATATAACAAAAATATTCTTTTCTACGCGTTTTAAAGCATAGAGTTTTATCTGTATAGAGTATTGTACAAATATTGTAGATTGTAGACGTAAGGAGCGTGAAGTATGACGAAACGACACTTTTATAGGCTTCGACTCGCCGATGGTATGAAACAAATTAATATAACCAATTTATTGATAATAATAAAGCTTCTCAACAGCTATTGAACTTAAAAGAGATGAGTAATGAACTGTTTTATCTTCGCCTATTTATAGATTAGTCGTTATACATATTTATATTCATTATCAGAATACCATAGGCTATTTAATATTTGAATGAAATAAAGTTTTCTGCGTACTGTTATAACCCTTAATACTATATCCATAAAGCGCATTCAGCGTTTCAGCTTATGACGCTGTTTTATCACACGTGAAATTAAGCATTTTTATTTTATATCATTATAAATTTCCTTTACTTAAAATAGTTACGATTTAGTACGGCACTGTTCACTCAAAGCAAAATTCGGGAGTCAGTGCAAAAGTGCGTAGTTTAATAATTTTTTTAAAGACAAGCAGTGACGGCCTCCTAACTGTATCAATACACAAATATATAATAGCTTCAGCGTGGCCCTACCACCTACAGAAAATAAGAAATAATAAGAATGTATATCTAAAGTGTATCTGTACTTGTTCGATTTTAGTGAAAAAATTTGATGCGGATGTATAGGAATAAGTAATAGAACACATTAGAATCATTTTTAGACACGTCTGCCTGTCTGGCTGCTTGTATGACCACGCATCACTGCTAAAGTAGTTCACAATAAATATAATACCAATATATCATAAAGCATATCCTCGAGAGTAACTTAGTCTTTGTTTCATTAAAATCGGTTCACTCTATCAAAAGTTATTGTAATTTTAATGACGCGACACTTAAGTATGAGAGAAAAGTAGATAAATAAATGGACTTAGTATATTCAGATGATTTTATTAGTCAATGCTTTTTTACATTAGGTTCAACGCGGACGGAGTCGCGTACACGGCTAGTTAAACATATAATAATTATGTCAGCGTGATTATCGCAACTGTCAATACCAGGCGACGGTACTTATTTATACCTAACCTTTTTTACTGATGATTTGTTTTTAAGTTATACTTCTTTTGGCGCGTTAAGGAAAAATGATGAGAGTAAATTTTTACGATGCGCGCGCACACCGTCACGAAAAAACCGACACCCTGAAGTTAGCTATAGTCAACATTTTGTTTCTTTGTATTTCTTTGTATTAAAACTTTAATTGTATTAAATACCTTTTTTCTATTGTTAGTATCGTTTTTTTTACAAACGTAGAATAAGGTGAAAGACAACATTTTTGAAAAGATTTTTATCTTGTTACGCCAAAGAAATATAACTTCAAACGCGTGTACATAAGTAGATACACACTTTTTTTTTCGAACTGACTACGCTATAGACCTGGCAAGGTCTTAACAACTTCACCGGACTACAAACTACCTATTACTTACTTACAACTTACTGATGACTTACTATTGACTAACTAGGTAGTACTAACCCGTACTAAATTATTATTGCCTGTCTAGTATTCACTGTATATCTTAAAAATGCGATAGATTTGGATTCTTGATAGTTTATGTATGTATAAATATTTCGTAAGTATGCTCAAAGCTTGACTTTTGTAGGTACTGTTTAAGTATTCGGATTTATTATAAGTCCTCGATCAGGTTTATTCCACTGATCGATTAAATAATAATAGCTCTGCCGCCTCCTCGTGACGTTATATTTTAATTCCGCTTGTTGTTGTTGCCCGAACATGTATATTAATTAATACATTACAGATTTATTTATTTACTAATGTGGATAATGCAACAGTTAACAGTCCGTTGAATAATATAATAGCAATAATAAAAGTAGTAAACTAGATTAAAAAACATACAACGCTTTGATAAATCGTTACAATTTACATTATTAACATAATTAACATATAAAAAGTAATTAAAATTATGTGACAGTATATATTGAGATACATTTAACAAAGCAAAAAATGAAATGATAATAAATAAAAAAGTGAAAATGAATTAATTTATAAAAACTAAAATTAACCCATGGAATAAAAACAAGATGGCAAATATAACGAAGAATATTGAAATACAATTCACTAAATGTTGTTTAAATAGTTATTCATGGACATAAAATGTGTTTAATTGTTCTTTTGAATTTACATTGAATTTTCCTTTAGATTATTAACTATTTTTTAACTTTTGTGCCAACGTTTAGATTTCTTTTCTTTTTTTTTCGAACTGATTACGCTATTGACCTAGCAAGATCTTAACAGCTTCACCCGACTACTACGGCGAGTGCTTAAGGCACTCAGCTGATTTTATTAGGGCAACAACTCAAGGGTGCACGGCACACCTCGGCTTTTGCTGTTGCCTGATACATGCAATTCGTGACCTATCCGAGCTAAGCTAAGCTAACTATTCATACATATATGATTTATGGAAACATATATGTGTACCAAGCATATATACCTCAACAACTCTTATAGATATTTCGTATCGGATAATTTTCTAAACTATTTCAGTTTAATAAGGGAAAAAACACTTCCACTGTCATGTGTAAGCGTGTATGCGTGTACGTGTGTGGAGGGGATATGTGTAATGTTGTCGCAGTGATGTAAGATTTTGTGTCACTATATCGCGCGAACAGCGCACTCTAGGGCTCCACGCCGAGGGAACGGACCTAGGCTTGAGCCGCTGCCGAGGGGGGCCTAGTCTGGTGTGCAGGAGCGAAATTTACCCCCAGACCATGGCGACGTGATCTGTGGTTACGCGGGCGTGGGCATGAGCACGCTCTGTTTGGAGAGACAGGCTGGTACTGATCATTCACTGCCGTTATTTCATCGAGAGGTTCAGTTAATATATGTCGCAGACGTCTTTTAGAATGCGCAGCGCTCGGTACCAAAAATACCGCTCGACGTGCCTAAATAAGTTTTCAATTCAAAAAAATAAGTTCCTGAACAACACAAATTTCATATTTAGAATGTATTAAACAGAATACTTGTACTGTTTGGGCCATTCGGAATACAAACATGTTTTTATTATTATAATAGAACTTGTTACTGAGTATGATCAGTAATTTCAATGATTGACGTATAATGGAGTGTTGTAGCATTGTTTTTACGCTTACTTAGCAACCGTACCAATCAAATGATTCGCTGATCCAATAATAATTGATGCTGGACCCTAGGCGTGCGGCGTATACTAATATAAAAAAGTGTGATTATATTCTACACTGACTTCTGCCCGCGATTTCATTCGCATGGAATAGTTACTTTGGGTTAAAGGGGATAAAAAACGATTTAGAAACATTCTTCATTGGTGCTCCGCTCCTATTGGTCTTAGCGTAATGGTATATAGCTTATAGCCGTCCTTGATAAATGAGCTATCTAACATAAAAAGAATTTCAAATCGGACCAGTAGTTCCTGAGATTACCCCCTACAAAATCACAAACTTTACTTCTTTATAATATTAGTATAGACTAGTTTTGGTTGACGTCTGTGGCTTTGACGCAGTAAATACACTTTTTTCTGCATGTAGGGTACCTATATTATCCTTTACTTAATGTACCTTTTATAGCGTATATGAAAGATTTTATGATAATCGGTTTAGTATTTAGGGCGTGAAAGTGTAACGAACAAACTGACTCTCACATTTATAATGTTAGTTAGAATATGTTATATACATTAGTAATTACACTTTCAATGTAAGGGGATATGCTAATGTACAAAAGTTTTTCACAAATAAAGAATTAAACTTTTAATTTCTGTTGAAGTCTGATTTCATGTCTTGATATACGATATAATTGATAGCTATTTCTGAATGACCAATTAAATTAATACTATGTCTCGAAAGTTTCTTTGAAACTTTTTAACAAGCAATTTTCTAACTTGTCTGTTTCTAATGAGATTCTCATCTCATTGGAAAAATGAGAATATAATATAGAAATAAACGAGATGTCTCACTTCATACGACTTCAATCCCTCAGAACTAAATATTAAAGTGTCAGTCTGTTATATCGTTCTATTTTTCAAAATACTTTAATGACAAGAAACAGTCACCCCTCGGATAAAGTAATTGAACAAATGTTGCTGGATTCAGTGTCAAGTTACATGTTATTTGGACATGTTTTTACATTTTCTTATTTTGATTTTTTTTAAATAGTAGACAGAGTAATGTATTATTAAAAATCTATACATATCATAAGGATGTAAATCTAAAGTGTCTTTACTTTTTTGATTTTTATTTACATTGTTGCTTGTGTAATTTGTGAAAAAAAGTGTCTTCGAATAATTGATAAAATACATTTCAGTCATTTTTAGAAATGTCTGTCTGTCTGTTTGTATGAACACGCATCACTGCTAAAATACTGCGATCACAATACAACCTCACAAGAAAAGCATAAAGCATATCCTCGAGTAACATTTAGTTTTGATTTCATTAAAATCGATTCACTCTATTGAATGTTGTTGTAGTTTTAATGACGACGCGACTTAAGTACTAGAGAAAAGTAGATATGTAAAATGACTTTCTTTTTTTATATCATAGGAGGCAAACGAACAGGTGGGTCACCTGATGTAAGTGATCACCATCGTCCATAGACACTTGCAACACTAGGGGAGTCGCAAGTGCGTTGCCAGCCTCTGTTGGGGGGAGGGGGTCTTCGGCACTCTCACTGACCGAACGAAACGCAACAATGCAAGCACTGTTACTTCACGGCGGTTTTCTATGAGAGGGTGGTGGTACCCCGGGCGAGCCGACCCATTCATGTTGAAACCAGTGCTTAAACTTAATACATTTAGATTATTTTATTAGTCATTGTTTTTTACATTAGGTTCCACGCGGACGGAGTCGCGGGCACAGCTAGTCGATTAATAATTAAAACGAATAACCAGTTTTATATATATTACATACCAGCTTTTTTCCACGGCTTCGTTCGCGTTAATACACATTTTTCTGAAGCCCAGATAACGTGTATGTAACATTTCAAGGTAATCACTTGAATAGTTAAGGCGTGAAACGAACAAACAAACTCACGTTTGCTATTATATAATATTAGTTTCGATTAGAATTTAATGCAACTAAACAGTAAACCATTTAATTCTTCTTTTTACTTACTCTAATAACTACAAGTGCATTGTTTTCATATTTTTAAATGTTCACTACTCTAATAACTACAAGTGCATTGTTTTCACATTTTTAAATGTTCACAAAAATTAGTATACTCATCTGTGAGACAAACCTATTAGCATCACTTGGTTTTTTTTATGTCTTAAGAGGCAAACGAATTTTTGGGTTACCTGATGTTAAGTAATCACCACCGTTCGTAGACACTTGCAACACCAGAGGAGTCACTAGTGCGTTGCCAGTCTGTGTTTGGGGGAGGAGGGAGTGGAGGAGGGGGAGGGTTAAGAGGAGGTGGGCCTCCGGCGCTCTCGCTGACCGAACGAAACGCAACAATGCAAGCACTGTTAATTCACGTCGGTTTTCTGTGAGCAGGGTGGTACTACCCCAAGCGAGTCGAACCATTCATGCTGAAACCAGTTATAGCTTCAGCGTGGCTCTGCCATCTACAAAATTATAGTATTATGGATTTATGGTGCGGGGGTGCCAGGTACATCATATTGCAGGGCGAGAAGCCCGGGGCAGTACTTGAAACTTGCAGACCAACTGTAGGCTATTTAACTGTTATAAACAAAAGCATCTGTTGGTTCATTCTTAAACATGAACTTCTTTTTATATAAAGCATTATTCTGTTGACCTCTCCTCGAGATTTCGTCTCATTGTCCCAATACATAATTTTGCTTGCATTATTACTAATCGTCACAAGGTTATCAATTATGAATAATTTTGTATATGTACTTAATCGAAATTATAAGACAATATTTTGTACAGTAATTTAGTCTAATAACGTTATAAGTTTCCTTCATCGCTGAGCCGCACTGTTTTTATTTAACTGAATAAAGGTTGACTAAAGGCGTTGAAAGTTTCATGATGCTTCGTAGCGAGCCTAGAAGGCACATTAGAGACTCAATCGAAATAGTAACTAACACAAATGTTGCAATGTTAACGAAATTCGACGTTGGTTGACCCTGCATGCAATCCTGCATATGAAGTCTAACCGGCTATACATTTCAGCTCATTATACACATTTATATATATGTATGGAATTTATCTGCCTATTTTTGCTAAGCATGAAATAGAAAGAAAGTATTTATAAGAACTTTCTTACCTAATGTATACCTATATTCAGGTGTGGTATTGAATGTCATGTATGTAGTGAAAGCGAGGGTTCCTATCCTAAGGATCAGACCTATGCTTAATTCGCTACGGAGGAAGACGAGACGATTTTGTGGGAGCGAAATTAATCGCTCGTCCCCGACTGCTTCTGTCTACTTTAATCATATAAACTACCTACAACCAAACTGTAATTATTTTATTGACGGCATAAAGTTTTTTTGTGCTTTAAGTCAACTACGTAAAGTTCCATCTGCAACGCTGAATGTAACACCAAATACTGACAGGAATTTGCAAAGACACAGATGCGTGCTCAAGTGTCTATCTTGATTACAGTAGTATGTGAATTTAATTTGATAGCAAAGGGTGTATTGAATGTCGTATCAGCTGCTGTACCCGTCAAGATAATGGATTTAAAAACGTCATTCGAGTACAAATGAATATATTTGTTTTGACGTTATTAGAACATGTCACATAAAATCGGATGAGAATTAAGTTCGTTATATACAAAATCGTTTGTACGTTTCATTTATTTACTTTCTATAGTAATTGGTTTGTTGCCGTTATCTTTAATAGTCGTATTTGTTATTGAATATACCATAGGCACTTTTAGAATAGGTAAACTTAACAAATCATCAAAATCTGTTATATAAAATTCAAGTTAAATTTATAGAAGCAATTGAATACAATACAGTTGAATACAAAGAAAATACAAATGCATACAAAGAAATATATGTGTTATAGGAATCACTTTATATGGGGAATTATAAATATTTAGCAGGCGTTGAGCAAGTCACTTGACCAGATGTGGTGGTGAGAGGTCGAGTAAATTCCCGATCGTGCGGTAGTTAAGAAAAGTAGAGTGGTAGTATGTAGAAACCCTGATGGCGATAATCTTGTAGTAGGATGTAAAAAATTAATACAGGCCAAGAACGCAGAGCGTGAAAGGGGAGTAATGGAAAGGAGTTTGAAATGTAATGGTTTGAGAAAAGCTGCCAATAACGATGATGATGATAAATCAGTGGTTAGCGTGTTGGAACACCACGTCGATTGACGTAGGTTCGAATCTTTGCGAACGAGGCAGTGTTTTCGGTGAAAGAAAACACCGTATTCGAACCATAGACATTCTTTTAAGCCCGCTTGGCTAGCTGTCACCTTCAAGTGCAAATTCTGTCGTTAAACACCTATGAGTATGTTTCCGCAGATGTATTTGAATTTTAAGACCCAGTTCCTCTAGTTTTAGCACGTTTATCATGGACCACATGGTCAGGCGAGATTGTGGTCAAACGCTAAACATTATAATGTATAAAAAAATACATTTGAACGCAACAGTGAGTGTTGCGAGATAAGGTTCTACGTAAAGTAAATACGTGACTCTGCGTAATTCAATGTTAGGTGTCAGTTATTAGAGCTAATTGGAAATTGTCTCGTAGATTCCCAAATTTGGCATGCTTCAACAAATTATAATAACTTGTATGATGTTCGCAACGAATCAAATTGTAATTATTTAACTCATTAGTTTTATTTTGTTACAATTTTATTTTACAAATTTATTTACTAGTAAATAAAGTATTGATGAAAAATAGACTCGTCCAGTGAACATAACTTATCCTATACGTAATTCAATTCAAATAGACTGACAGATAACAAACAGCGTAAACAGATCGTTCTAGAAACATGAAATTTTGTGTAGGAGTTATAATAATCTTATTTTAAAGAATATATAAATCGGATAAGTATACAATACTAGCTAATACGTGCGACTTCGTCCGCGTTGTTTATTTATTATATGTACAGAAGACTGATTATAAAAATATTGTAAATTAAATTACAGTTCGCTTACAAACATTTTATAACGTTTCATATTTCTTATAAATATTGTAGTTTCTTCACAACTTAATAACTTTTTATTAAATGAAGATATCTTAATTTATTTAAGATAAAGACCAAGCACGAGTTTGGAGTGTAAGGGGTGTCGAATAACATCACAAGACTTGAGACACCCAAGCCAACCTCACCTGCACGTGGTGCACCCTGCTGATTAACGAACGAGGCAATGGTGAAAGCGGGGTGGTAGAGTTTCACAGCCCGACTGGGTCGCAACCACCATGTATATGGCGAAAAAGCCCGTCATAGTGATTCGCTTCTGCGGGTCGCGTTTCGGAATCAGCCTGTACATATCCAGCTTTTTGTAGGCCGGCATGACAGCGGCGACCGGCGATGGATAGTGTGTCCCTCGGTGGTCGCCATTGTTTTTGGATTGTACTGTACTTACAATTAGGCATAGTGCAGTCACTTTGCCGTGCTACTATAAAAAAAAAACGAAGTATTAATAAAAATCTATACTATAATAACCTACATCTTTCCGATAGTTTTTGTGTGATGCGCATATACACGCAATGGTAGATACACGTCTATCATGTTCATTTGATATTCATTATTATATATTCATTATGATCAATGTGATAAACGATTTTTGATGAATAAAATCTAGGTGTTCAAAATAGAATTAACCTCAGTACGGTACAGATAGGATATATGGTCACATCCAGTATAGAAAGTCTAAAAGCTCAATTGTTTTGTTTCCCGTAGTTGTCCGCGGCGGTCTTTAATCATCAGCTTGTAACTCAGTCGGGGTCTATTAAATTTACTGACTGTGAAACGAGACGTCTAATTTAGAATCGGACACATTTTGATTTGTACCGTGTAGATGTTTAAACTCAGTGGGTGGGACACATTAACAATTATTGATATATAATGAACAAATGTTTGGAAATATTAATAAAAATTTGATACATCGAAGCTTAATAAATTATATTATCAAGGCTTCTTAGCTTTAGTTTACGTCATTAAATATTGTACAAAATAGTTTTCGGCTTTTATATATTTAATTGAAATTTTATCATCAATAAGTATTACCTTTACTTTATTTTGCCCATTATTTGTGTTTCTTTTTTTTAAAGTTTATCACTAATGCTTGGCCCTTATGGAAAGGCACAATAATAGCATAGATATTACTCTAAATATCCTCTAGCCACTAGTAAGTGTAATTTTACATTTTTTTTATATTATAGGCGGCAAACGAACAAGTGACCTGATGTTAAGTAATCATCGCCGTCCGTAAACACTAGCATCAGCACTTGCCAACCTATGATTGAGGGAAGGTGGGAAAGAGAGAGAGGAGGGGGAGAGAAGAAAGGACGGGAGGTGGGCCTCCGGCGCTCTCACTGACCGAACAAAACACAACCATACAAGCACCGTTACTTCACATCGGTGTTTCTGTGGGTCGGGTGATAGTATCCCGAGCGAGCCGACCCATTCATGCTGAAACCAGTAATAGCTTCAGCGTGGCTCTACCACTTTTTTTTTTTTTATGTCCAAGTCGCACGGACTAAAACCCCACGGTGTACGTCTGCCGCTATAGTTGGGGCGGCACGAGATCTCTATAGACTTCATCGTGCCGCCCCAGCGGTTGGCTCAGTAGCGAAAGCGCCGCCGCCGGGCCCCGTCTTGTTAGGAGACAGCCGGGTACACACCGGCCGTCTCCTCCTTCCGCCAGACCTGTGCAATGGGAAGATGGGTCCCCCGTGGCTATACCACCTGCTATACAGATATTCTAGATTTAATTTTAGTGTTACATATACCATTTTACTAATAACATCAAATTTGACAATATGTAACGATGAATAATTCGTAGATTGCGTGTGTGTACCTACTATAATAATTGGAATAAAAATATTAAAAGAGAAGAAGAGATTGTAAGAAATAAAGAAATGAATTCGTACTATACTCCACCTTTGATTTGGCAAGTTTGGAAAACGACCCAGGTAATCAGTTTAGCGTGTTAGATCTAAGATTGGTAGCATGTTACTATCTTAGCATATATCATTTAACATTATGTAAGAGTATAGTCTAATACTTACAATCATTTTAAAATAGTTATTCTTTCAAATACTTCCTAAATATCACAGATAAAATTGATTAAATAAAGAAGTCGCACTATGAAAAGGTCGGTCGTTCGGATCCAATAAATTCCTATTCATAGTTTGAAAGTCGTTCAGCTGAGTACATCGGTTTTATTGGGTTGATAAAGGGACTGGCCAGTTCGGGTCGATTGCACTCGTTCACTACAAATGTAATGAAAGCCGGCCGGGACAGTCACGAGCTGCGCTCCGCTAAACGAATAACGTTATTGTTCATTCGTTTGCTCTTTCATTCATTCAATTACATAATACTTCTTGATGTGGAATTATGTCCGAACTGTCTTTTAGAGTTGCGATTATGTGGAGTCTGAAAGTAATTGACTTATTTGTTGTTAGTTGATATCCCGCAACTTCGTTTGGGTTCTTTAATTTCTTGACAATATATTCTATGTACAGAGGAAAAACATAAGCACCACACCGCTTACCGCAACGCTAAAAACAATTGTAATCTCTTAAAATTTTAATAACTGTATATTAGATGAATCTATCGTGTTACTTTCGAAATGATAACTTCTTCAGGCGTGTTGAGCACTTTTCGGGTTAACAAAAATCATAGTAATCGCGTCATCGTCACCGAACGCTTTCCATGAGCTCCGTAAACTGTGTATATGTGTATTTTTTGGGTGGACAAAAAGCGTGAAACTCACGCCATCGTCATGGCACGCTTCCCATGAGTTATATTTGTACCGTTTTATTATCGAGTCGTTCGAGCATGATTTGCTTACTTAGGTGGTTGGTGATGCAGGTAGTTCGTTTTATATATAAACTAAAATTTCTCGTTTAGCCACAATATCATACCTGATGTTCAATACCGTTGTGATGTGTGGTAGAGAATGTCATCGGCATTAAGTCCGCCAATGCGTATTTAACGCATAATGTACATATAAATAAATAAATAAATGTGATATAAGATGGTAACCATAGTGAACCTAGACGAGGACTGGCTATCAAGTGCTACTGCCGCAACACATATATAGATGCTTTTTTTATATGCAAAACTCACAGGTGGTTCACCTGATGTTAAATGATCACCACCGTCCATAGACACTAACAACACCAGGAGAGTTGAAAATGCGTTACCAGCCTGTGTTTAAGGGTAAGGGAGGGAGGGGGAGAGGGAAGGGGAGGGGAGGTGTTCCTCCGGCGCTCTCACTGACTGAACGAAACATGCAAGCACTGCCACTTAAAGTCGCTTTTCTATGAGAGGGTGGTACAACCCCGGGCGAGCCAACTCATTCATGCTGAAACCAATAATAACTGCGGCGTGGTTCTACTACCTATCTCTACCATCTTGTCGACAGATTTTCAATTTTTAACAAGCTACCATAGCTTACCAGGTGGGCTTACGTAATGCCCTATTAATATGTACTTTAGATTTATAAACTGACCAGGTTGGTTGCAGTGTGACCTGACCCATGTAGTCCGGTGAAGCTGTAAAGACCCTGTCGGGTCAATAGCGTAGTCAGTTCGAGAAAAAAGTGACCTTTTTTTTTTTCGGGGGGAAAATCCTACATTGATACCCTCACGCCGTCGGGGGCAGCGTGAGGGTATGTCAGACTCCTACTGACTAAAAACCCCCCGGTGTACCTCTGCCGCTATAGTCGGGGCGGCACGCGATCTCTAAAGATTTCATCGTGCCGCCCCAGCGGTTGGCCCAGCAGCGAAAGCGCCGCCGCCGGGCCCCGTCCTGTCAGGAGACAGCCGGGTAGAGAAAAAAGTGACCTGACCCCAGGATTTTTGACGTGTGAACCTCTTTAGGCGCAATGAGCGGTATTTTGTAATAGGAGATAATTTTATAATTCCGCGTTGTGACGTACTACGTAACATGGCCAGCCGTATTCCGTTTGCGCGGCTTGCGTCATACTAGCGACGCATGGTATACGGACCTGTGTATATGCAATATTGACATTTTGCAGTTCATCATACGTTTGATTGTTTAATAGACTATATAAAAATGTATATAATCATTGTTCCGAGTGCCAATAGGTATAAAAACCACACTAATGTTAATAATTTCAATAATCATACTGTGAAATATAAATATTGTCGTTCACACTATAATAATTAATATAAAAATTGAAAAGATAAAACACATTTATTTAATTGCTTTGATTTTTCACTTCTGTCGGCAATCCTTACGACTACTGCCTAGACCTTTTTTTAGGAAAGAACAACGTCTGCTGCACCCGCTAGTATATTATATTTAAAATTGTGTTTTACAATAAAACACTTCAATGGTAAACGATGTGTAAAAGAAATGTGTAGTAGTTCAACAAAAAAGAACGTTCGTATGTCATAATCACAAGTGACTGGTATATTTTATGTTTTATACCTTCTATAATGTAACAAGTGAAACCAGTTTTAGTCAAGTGCTTGAAGAACATACAAAAACAGTGGAACAGGTTCCGAATGCAATAAAAATACTATGAGATTTATTACTGATATAATTGGGACGTTTTAATTATATTGGAGAACCGATTGAAACCAAGACATGGACCGACATTATCTGTTCACTTTTTTGTTAAATGGGTATATCATACACACATAAGTCTATATTGGCCTGTAACAGACATTTTATATAGGGTGCGACATCCTTATCTGGTCAGTGAAACAATCGAATAACTTTGTCAATTCTCAATAGATTACAGAGAACCTTTTTGATACATAAAGCTCACACTTTTAGAATTTACTCTGGATATTTTCCAAAAACGATATCGACCAAGTGGTCACCTATATTGGTGATACACAACTGAGGTTTTTTCCTAGCATTCCCCATCGCATTGACCAGCGTCTCGGGCGATATCGCTGCCATTTCGGCTCGGATATTGTCTTAGGCTCTTCAATGGTCTTCAGATTGTTGGCATACACTTTACTCTTTAAAAAAACAATGCAAGCACTGCCACTTAACGTCGGTTTTCTATGAGAGGGTGGTACTAACCCGGGCGAGCCGACACATTTATGCTGAAACCAATAATAACTGCGGTGTGGTTCTACTACCTATCTCTTCCATCTTGTCGACAGATTTTCAATTTTCAACAGCTACCATAGCTTACCAAGTGGGCTTACGTAATGCCCTATTAATATGTACTTTAGATTTATAAACTGACCAGGTTGGTTGCAGTGTGACCTGACCCATGTAGTCCGGTGAAGCTGTAAAGACCCTGTCGGGTCAATAGCGTAGTCAGTTCGAGAAAAAAGTGACCTGACCCCAGGATTTTTGACGTGTAAACCTCTTTAGGCGCAATGAGCGGTATTTTGTAATAGGAGATAATTTTATAATTTCGCGTTGTGACGTAATACGTAACATGACCGGCCGTATTCCGCTTGCGCGGCTTGCGTCAGACTAGCGACGCATGGTATACGGACCTGTGTATATGCAATATTGGCATTTTGCAGTTCATCATACGTTTGATTGTTTAATAGACTATATAAAAATGTATATAATCATTGTTCCGAGTGCCAATAGGTATAAAAACCACACTAATGTTAATAATTTCAATAATCATATTGTGAAATATAAATATTGTCGTTCACACTATAATAATTAATATAAAAATTGAAAAGATAAAACACATTTATTTAATTGCTTTGATTTTTCACTTCTGTCGGCAATCCTTACGACTACTGCCTAGACCTTTTTTTAGGAAAGAACAACGTCTGCTGCACCCGTTAGTATATTATATTTAAAATTGTGTCTTACAATAAAACACTTCAATGGTAAACGATGTCTAAAAGAAATGAAATAACGTGTAGTTTTTTATTAATTGGAAATTGGAGTTCAACAAAAAAGAACGTTCGTATGTCATAATCACAAGTGACTGGTATATTTTATGTTTTATACCTTCTATAATGTAACAAGTGAAACCAGTTTTAGTCAAGTGCTTGAAGAACATACAAAAACAGTGGAACAGGTTCCGAATGCAATAAAAATACTATGAGATTTATTACTGATATAATTGGGACGTTTTAATTATATTGGAGAACCGATTGAAACCAAGACATGGACCGACATTATCTGTTCACTTTTTTGTTAAATGGGTATATCATACACACATAAGTCTATATTGGCCTGTAACAGACATTTTATATAGGGTGCGACATCCTTATCTGGTCAGTGAAACAATCGAATAACTTTGTCAATTCTCAATAGATTACAGAGAACCTTTTTGATACATAAAGCTCACACTTTTAGAATTTACTCTGGATATTTTCCAAAAACGATATCGACCAAGTGGTCACCTATATTGGTGATACACAACTGAGGTTTTTTCCTAGCATCCCATCGCATTGACCAGCGTCTCGGGCGATATCGCTGCCATTTCGGCTCGAATATTATCTTTGGGCTCTTCAATGGTCTTCGGACTATTGGCATATACTTTACTCTTTAAAAAATCCCCACAAAAAGAAGTCCGGTGACGTCAAATCCGGAGATCTCGGTAGGCAGTCAATATCACCTTTTTTCGATACTACACGTCCCGGGAAATTCCGATGCAAAAAGTTCATGGTTGTGAGCTTCTTTAGGTGTGTAATGATGCATGGCTGAAATTTTACTGAAAAGAAGTCTCTAAAACGCATTCCAACACGCAGCTTGGTTGAGACTTGTCGAACATATCCAATTTCATCATCTGACATATCAGCACGTCATATTGTGATGGTTGATCGATTTTTGTAAAGTTTTATAGACAGGAATTGTATGCCATTCACTAATTAATAGGCTAAAAAATTATCATTTGGAAATCATAACAAAAAACATTTATGATTTTATAAATATTACTGATCATTTTGATAACTGAAGGGACTGATGAGAGATCAGTCCTTAAATTACATTTCAGGATTGAGGAAAATCATAAGAGAATATTTTTTACATGTAGGAATTAATTTTTTATCTTTGTTTTTGTTTTAAAAAACTAGGGTTGGTAATTCTTATAGCATACAAAATTCTCAATAACGTGTTCAGATAATAAAAAAAAACAATAACAAAAACAAAAAAAAAAATAAAAAAAAAGACATTCCGGGCTATTTTGAAAAGTAAAGGAGACAGACAAAATTAAATTACCATTTAATTTTTGGTATTAAGTCACACTTATATTATCCTTCCTGTGTATAAAACGCCGTTAAAATTAAAGGTCGTATTAAACTCGGTTTTGATTCTTAATTTTGACTAATATTGTTTTTCTTTTAAGGAAAACTTAATAATTTATAGTCTTTCAATTTCTCAATGACAAATTTCCTGTGTACATAATTTTATTATGTACGAGAATAAAAAGCACTATTTATTTTATTAACATTGTTTACTATTTTTAAAAGTATTATATTCTACGTGATTTCAATAAGTTCTATAAATCAATCAAACCGTTTATGCGCTAAAACGGGCCATTTTAAAGGCAGACATATAAAAAAGTCACGTTATATTCGTGATCATTTGCCTTTATAATAGACGTCGCTCAGGTTTTTTTTTCAAAAAGAATAAACGAACAGACAAAAATACACATTCGAAGCTGGAATTAATATAAATAGTATCCTTTTGTGGTACAAACGATTCGCTGATCGCTAACTTTATTCATTTTCTTTTCATTCGTTTATATTTGTACTACCCATAATAACTTATATTTTTGAAAATAGTAGCAGTAGTTATCTGGAAGAAAATACCTTATGACATTAAGCTGACAATGCACAAACTAAAAAGTGCAATAAAAAATATACCGGGATTAGTGGCGTAAAAGAAGAATGAAAATACTCTTTATTCAAATTAGGCTCTGAGAACTTCTCAGGTAAGTAACTACTTATGAACATCAAAACTACCACCGGGAGCCTCTTTGATGGAAATTCTTTGTGGTGTATGAAATGAGCTGTTCATTATATACTTTTGTTTTATGCTATTACGTGTATACTAAGGTTATTATTATATAGAATAGATAACATTTGTATATTTAAACAAGTAATATTTTGTGGTCTGAGCGAACAGTCTCACATATGTCATTTCAATTCCAAGATAAACATAGCTTTGAACATAGTTACCAGTTAGTCGTTCATTTGCTAGAACAGAAGTTGTAAATTATTCTTACCGTACAGAAATGTTTAATAGTAGACCTTTTATATATATAATATCTGTACTTATGTCTGTACGTTTAATATTTTTCTAAAATTATATTGATTCTTTTTATCTTTATGTCTGTATGGTATATACGAATTTAATGCAAAAACTGCTTCATCAATATTTATGATATTGTATGTAGATAAAGGCTTCATATCTGTTCAATTGCATCTTGATCTTTTTATTTTTACTTTTAATGTCTTATTTATACTCTCAACTGATTTTCATAACGTGTTTACATATGAAGCAAATATATTACTGCAAAAGTGAATTGCTCCAAACATTATTAACAGTTATACAAATCGGAAGATATACTTACCTTTTAATAACATGTGGTTATAATAACTATTTGAAAATAGTTACCGCGAGAAACACGTACGTCTAACTGGATTTTAATGAAATTTTCGTACTATATTTTATTCAAACATTATATAGGATAGAAAAAATCGATAACACGTACTTTTTAAAATTAATATTTCTTCATATTTTTATAAAATGATATTATAATTTAATTACCTCATCATATTATATTATTTATTTTAATTTCATTACCATATAAAAACACAGTGTCTACAGTGTCTCACAGTGTCTGTATAAAAGTACAGTGTCTCCTTAGTTATGTTATTTAATACTACGGAAAATGTTACAATAGGGAATTTAAATAGCTTTAAAAAGTAAATAATATTTTGGTGGATGTATTATATATAGTAAACATACTATAAGGATATAATATTTATATATGTAAGCAACTAATACCAACAACATTTTTTTTAACTTTATTTTTGGCAACCTTTAGATTATTGCTGCCATTATCGAGTAGTTAATAGTATTAAAAGTTCTTCTATTTTATTTTTGGCAACCAGTCTTTGAGCAGACTATCACTGCCATTGTCAAGGGAATATCGATATTTCAAGTTTCTTGATATCATTTCAATGAACTAACAATATGGTGGCCATCTTGTTAGAACTTTCCTAGGAGTATTTGTGGCAAGTCAGAATCCATGCTCCGTGATATTATTTCCGATCCATTTCACTTGTGCACAATAACCAAATTATATTACGTAAAGCACCACCAACATTACACAATATAGAACCAAATAACACAAGATTATAGATAAAATATAAAGACCACTACATGGCATTCCAAGATCCCGCCAAAAACTCCACACAATTTGTTTTCATTTTATTTAATAATTGTTGTTATTTTTAAAACAAATGAATACTAAAGAGTATGTATATCGAAATTAATACAGCATTTTTGTTCTAGATATTTTTTATATTCAAAAATTAATTTATATTATTTTAATGTTTAACATTTACTCTACTCAATAACAGATGGCGCTCTTAGGTGCATCCAGAAGCTCAAAGAGAACATTAAAGTTGATGTTTGTCACTGTCACGTCGTTTTATTTTTTGTATCCAATATCTGTATTAGTTTCTATATATTTATCGAAGTTGCGATTTCCTCCCATGTATTATAGATTTATCTTGAAAATATTGTGAGCCGTTGCATGGTATTTCTTTAAATATGTGAATGATATAATACAATTATTTGTTACGTATTCAAATTAGTAAACGGTAACAGAGTATATTATAAATTGAATTTATATAATCTTAAATATGTATTATTATTTTATTATTCTTTATAAGAAAGAAACGAAAGACGGATACATTTATCTGATAAATACAACACATTTACAGGTGTAGACATAAAATATTTCAAGTGGTATAAGTAAGTGTTGCATAGGATCAAAAAAGCTTTTGTCTTAGCATCGCTGCAGGTTTGCAAGTGCCAATTTTCTGCCTGATTTTCTGACAGACTTGTTGTATACACAGACATATAGATAAAATTTCAAACACAGGGAGGAAATTACACTACAATCTCAAATTAAAATATCATATATGTGTATTATGATATATAACCCAGTACTACCTATATAGGTACAATCCATAATTTACGAAATTACATATTACACTTCTCTGAACTATGAAATTAGATATTACTTTCAAAAGATTGCACAATAACTCAAATATCACATTGAAGATACTAATTTATGAAATTAATCAATTTGCTAAATCTAATGCGACGCTTGGCATGTTATTAAATAGTTTTTTAATTGTGCTTTAAAGTTGAAACGATAATCTTTTGTAAGATTACGAACGGGTAACCTCATGGTATGTCTTTCCAACGCTGAGTCTAAAACAACCACGAAAAACCATTGTTCTATGTGGCCGGAGAAGTAAGTTTAGTTGCAATTTTTACAAGGTCTTTATCATATAGTTATTTTAAGTATTTTTTATAGTAGGACAGTACAGTTATGGAATTGTGTGATCGTAAAAGCGGTACAATACGAAAACAGCGGTAACCATCAAGCTACCACTCACCACCACCGACCGACCAAGCGCTGTTATACTGGTTTACGTCAACGCTTCTTCATATTTCTTTTATAGGACTTGCATATCGGAAAGTAAGGAACACATAATAATTTTGTTTTGATTTATATGAGCTTGTAGTATCTGTGAAGAAAAACGCATTAGGTACCTAATTTTAGTAATGTGTTATTTACCAGTGCTTAACTGAACTACGTGCTATTTTTAACGTGAACCTATATATATATGTTTTAAGGAACGCTATATAGTATTAGTGTAGTCAATTAAGCAAAATAACGGGTTAAATCTCGGAATTAGAGATCATAAGCTGTAAACTCGTATACACCTTCATTTTGGTGTTCTAAAACTTCTCTCTAAAGGCTCATAAAATCTTACCTTTTTGCCAATGTCAAAGGTCACAAACACAAAGGTTTTTTTTTAATGATTATCTCGGATTTTATAGCTCCAATGACGTTAACATTTTTATAAAAACTAAAAAAGCACATGACTAACTAAAATTTCTCTGACGCTATTAGGATTTTTTTTTCTCGAACTGACTACTCTATTGACCTGTCAGGGTCTTCACAACTTCACCGGACTACTGAAGCTATTCGGAGTTTATCACCTTATGTATGGTGATCGCGACACAGTCGAGTACGGATCTCTACCATGCCGAAAGTTATATGTTTGTATACATATATGTTGTTACTTATCCTTATTTTACTTCATTAAAAAATACAACGGATAACCGTGACGTCATAAATTATAATCCATGATATTTACTTTGAAGCTACCTGATGGCAGGCTTCCTCGGTAACTCAAATAGATCGCTATTCGATTACTAAAACAGTCACGGTTGACCAATAAAAAGTGCCGACAAAGTCGCGACAACGGGCGACGATGCTACAGCGAGACCGGACGTTTTTTACTGACGCCCGATGTGACATACTGCTACGTAGATTGTGCAACGTATGCTTTTTATTATTTAAGTTCGATTAAAATATCTTGGACATATTTTTTTATACAGCACAGGCATCTGTCCATAAGAGACCCAATATATAGTCGTAGACTTCTTTTCGAAGGAACGTATGGGCATAACCACCACGCCAGCACATGAGGTATTGGCTATTTTAAGCTCCAAGAAATTCGTAGTTCTATGTTTTCTCACAAACGATGATTCTACAAGAACATTTTTGAGGTTCAGGTTTTAGCGTTTGATTCATTATAATCTCAATGACGATGAGGTGTAATCTGGTAGCACGTTACATTTAGAGAAAGCTTGGATCTCAAGTGTTATCGGAACATGGTTGTAGGTATCTGATGACAGATTTTCATTAGAAAATGTCCTGCCATCATGCCATTATTTTATCACAATAGCTAATTAAAATAATGATAATTCCATATAATGTTATAAAGTAGAATTAAAGGTTGTTGACCTTATTAAATCAACAAATAAAATAATTATTTTTACATAATATATAACATAAGAGTAACGTATATTAATAATTGTTTTAGAAATGTTACTTATTGTAATTGTAGTTCCACAAAATTGAACTTAAATTAAGTCACAAAATGAATATTGCATAACCTCTTATCTCATATTTGATGTATAATTTTTAACTACACATGTAAAACGTAACATAGTGGGATGAATATTGTTACAAAAATAAGCAGATGTCTATTTAAAACGTCCTTTTGAACAATAAATATTTTTTATTTTAAATCTCATTTATTTTCAAAGTATTATTTAATAGAAATGAATTGGTAAACTGCAAAACCTTATTTAATAAGTACCTAATAATATTACATATTAAAGTATATGCACGTTATCCTTTCTGTCATTGTGTTACGCGTCCTTAAGGGTGTCTTGTCTTAAAACGCACCTGCTTAGAATCTTTATATTGAATTCTCAGACTTTTGAAACCAGTTAGGAAGACCCATCATTTTCTCGCAAAACCCTTTTTACTTTTAAGATAAATTAACCTTTCCTCATGTTAGTCCCGGATCACTGGTTTTTGGTTTGTCAAAGTTTTAAAAATGATAGCAGCGGACATAAACCACGTAATTTGCCCGCATGTCATTTTTATGAAACGTGGTTTGTTTATTAAATATTTATGTTTATGAACATTGTCCGAGACAATATTTTATTGCATCATCCACCATGAATGATCGCATTTGTCTGTAGTTCCATGCAAGTACGGGCTGTATTGTGGTGTTGTAACTACGATTTCTCGTAATAAACACAAAACAATATAACAAAACAAGCTTTTGCCCGCGGCTTCGCTCCTATTCCTCCTCCTTCGCTCATATACACTACGTTAAAGCACTTCATTCTCGATATAATTTATGTCCTTTTCTGTGCTCTTTATAATACATATGCAAAATATTACAATGACTGGTTGAGTACTTTAGGCTTGAAAGCCTAAGAAACGAATAGACAAACTCACTTTTTCCATTTATAATACTAGTTAGGATATCTTTTGAGGGTAAAGTCCTCTGTAAATTGGTATGTCTAAAGCCATAATTTGGTAATATATAAGTGTGTATACGTGTAACATCTTTATACATATATGTAATGCATCTGTCTGTGTATAACCTGAACTCTTCCAAAACGGTTGGACCAATCTTGATTAAACTTGTTGTGTGTATTCCAGTGCATTTGAGAATGGTTTAGAACCCGGTAGGTGGCCCTGTGATCTTATTCTGGGATATTTTATTATCAGATCAGGGCAACGTCCGCCGGGTTTGCTAATATTATGTAAAATTATTTCACATATTCCCTTTAGTTTTCTCTTTTAATTATGTACTGGATATAATTGTAAAAAAAATCTCTTTTTCAAAAATAACGATTACAAGTAAGATATAACGCTGCACGTTTAAAGTGAACGTAGTACATAATTTTTGAATATAGGCAAGTTTTTTCTGTTGACAATCATTTTAATAATATTATGTAAAATTATTTCACATATTCCTTAGCTTTCTCTTTTAATTATGTACTGGATATAATTGTAATAAAGAATCTCTTTTTCAAAAATAACGATTACTAGTAAGATATAACGCTGCACGTTTAAAATGAACGTAGTACATAATTTTAGAATATAGGCAAGTTTTTTCTGTTGACAATCATTTTAACGTGCAAGGTGCATATGGAAACGAAAAAAGTGGTCACGCTAAGAAATATTTCCGAGCAGGTGGTATAGCTGTTACCTATATTGGTATGGTTTTAACTCTAAGGGGAGCGTAAATGATAAAAATCAAAGAGTTTTAAAAACAGAAGTGACAAGTCAAACACGTTTCGAAAGGTATGAAATATGTATTTTACTAGCAGTGCTCGTGATTCTGCACGCGTTAGTTTATTATTATTTGTTGTTATGTTACTCGTAGTTGTAGATGATATGTTTTTTTTTTGAGAAAATTCTACCGAGACCCACAGTAGGCTAGGAGAATGGCGGGTTAGACTGAACAATGTTGGGCTTTAGATTGGCTGTACGACTTTGGTCTTGTAGCCAATTTTTGTATAGTCTTAAATGGTGTATCTTTTACCAGTTAACTCAGATATACGATGCCTCTGTTCATTGATCCAAAACAATAATGTCAAAGACAAGGGCGTGAGGAATATAATAAATAAAGGGTGGATGAAATGTCTGGAATCACTTGGGACCTAAGAATAATCTTAAAACTCAAGGGTAGGGTGAGTCATTGATAAAAAAAGGAAATAGTTTTTTTTCATACTACTAACGGGTTCTAGCCTTTATTTATATATCTCTGTTCGTTATAGTTTCCATTCTTTACGTGTACTAATCTATAATATTTATTTTGTAAAATTACATATACAGTTCTCACCATTAAAAAAAAAACAAAAAAAGTACAGATGTACTTTTATATTAACGTGTCTCTATATTAAAACGCGAAAAAAATTTACACTCCATATTGTGGCTGAATTTCAACAAATAAACGACCACTAGTAAAATGTAATGTATGGTACTTAATGATAAATTAATCTACTTTTTTTGACATACATATTCTTAAAGTTACAAACTTACTTTACTGGTATTAATAAACCGTTGAAATTCTTTAAATCATTTAAATATGTCCCTTCTATATTAAAATTAAACAATCTATGAGATTTATGTCCACTCAACATTTCGCACCTGCTGTGTCTTCAAAAAACGCTATAACCAGATTTTTAAATCCCTTATCAAGCGTAAAAGGTGGAAACGAAACAAAACGAAACTTATCTTTTCACACGGATAAGGCATTCCTACCGTCTGGTGTTAATTGAGTCTAATATCACTCATTTCTTTTCGAGAGACAGGTAGCATTTTTACTACAGACCTTTATTTTTATGCTTTTTTATTCGTTGATATTAATTACTCGTCACGGTTTTAAATGTTTAATGAATCAACTATTTTATGTGTATTTGTAAGGATTTGGATAGAATAGAATTTATAGTATTGTAATCAGAAAACGTATTTTTTACTCCATTACGTAAGAGAAGGGTATGTATGTATTCATAACATAGTTATAATCACATTTCCGAACAAGGCTTTCAAAACCGCAGGGATGAATCCATAAGCAAACCAAGATATTTGTTGTTACGTTACTCGTAGTAGCAGATGATATGGTTTATTTTCGAGAAAATTCCACCTAGACCCCCAGTAGGCTAGGAGAATGGTGGGCTAGACTGAAAAATGTTGGGCTGAAGATTGGCTCTACGACTTTGGTCTTGTAGCCAATTTTTGTATAGTCTTAAATGGTGTATCTTTTACCAGTTAACTCAGATATACGATGCCTCTGTTCATTGATCCAAAACAATAATGTCAAAGACAAGGGCGTGAGGAATATAATAAATAAAGGGTGGATGAAATGTCTGGAATCACTTGGGACCTAAGAATAACCTTAAAACTCAAAGGTAGGGTCATCGATAAAAAAATTGGAAATAGTTTTTTTCCATACTATTAACGGGTTCTAGCCTTTATTTATTTATCTCTGTTCGTTATAGTTTTGTACTAATCTACAATATTTATTTCGTAAAATTCTCTACAGTTCACTCCATTAAAAATAAAAAACAAAAAACGTACGGATAATAGTATGGTGATAGTAATACGCTAAAAAAAAATTACACTCCACATTGTGGCTGAATTTCAACAAATAAACGACCACTAGTAAAATGTAATGTATGGTACTTAATGATAAATTAATCTACTTTTTTTGACATACATATTCTTAAAGTTACAAACTTACTTTACTGGTATTAATAAACCGTTGAAATTCTTTAAATCATTTAAATATGTCCCTTCTATATTAAAATTAAACAATCTATGAGATTTATGTCCACTCAACATTTCGCACCTGCTGTGTCTTCAAAAAACGCTATAACCAGATTTTTAAATCCCTTATCAAGTGTAAAAGGTGGAAACGAAACAAAACGAAACTTATCTTTTCACACGGATAAGGCATTCCTACCGTCTGGTGTTAATTGAGTCTAATATCACTCATTTCTTTTCGAGAGACAGGTAGCATTTTTACTACAGACCTTTATTTTTATGCTTTTTTATTCGTTGATATTAATTACTCGTCACGGTTTTAAATGTTTAATGAATCAACTATTTTATGTGTATTTGTAAGGATTTGGATAGAATAGAATTTATAGTATTGTAGTCAGAAAACGTATTTTTTACTCCATTACGTAAGAGAAGGGTATGTATGTATTCATAACATAGTTATAATCACATTACCCTGTAAGAATCCCACTGTTGGACCGAAGGCTTCTCTGAGGAACGGAACAAACAGAATTACCATAATAACGTACGACGCGTTGGCGGTTTGAAAGTCCGAGAAATACAGTTATATATTTTCCCACATGCAAGCCTTTTTTAAGTGACCTCTGTAGCCTAAACGACTAGATAAATTCTAGCACACGATGTCTAATTAACTTCGTTTTAATTGTGAGCTATTTTGGCATGACGCTTGTGAATAGGAAACTAAGAGCTTTTAAAAATGTGATGTAATTCCAATGGAATATCTCGACCGCGGTCCACTAGAACGCACTCCATTAAAAATAAAAAACAAAAAACGTACGGATAATAGTATGGTGATAGTAATACGCTAAAAAAAAATTACACTCCATATTGTGGCTGAATTTCAACAAATAAACGACCACTAGAATAATGTAATGTATAGTATGTACTTAATGATAAATTAAGCTACTTTTTTTGACATACATATTCCTAAAATTACAAACTTACTTTACAATTATATTGGTATTAATAAACCATTGAAATTCTTTAAATCGTTTAAATATGTCCCTTCTATATTAAAATTAAACAATCTATGAGATTTATGTCCACTCAACATTTCGCACCTGCTGTGTCTTCAAAAAACGCTATAACCAGATTTTTAAATCCCTTATCAAGCGTAAAAGGTGGAAACGAAACAAAACGAAACTTATCTTTTCACACGGATAAGGCATTCCTACCGTCTGGTGTTAATTGAGTCTAATATCACTCATTTCTTTTCGAGAGACAGGTAGCATTTTTACTACAGACCTTTATTTTTATGCTTTTTTATTCGTTGATATTAATTACTCGTCACGGTTTTAAATGTTTAATGAATCAACTATTTTATGTGTATTTGTAAGGATTTGGATAGAATAGAATTTATAGTATTGTAGTCAGAAAACGTATTTTTTACTCCATTACGTAAGAGAAGGGTATGTATGTATTCATAACATAGTTATAATCACATTACCCTGTAAGAATCCCACTGTTGGACCGAAGGCTTCCCTGAGGAACGGAACATACAGAATTACCATAATAACGTACGACGCGTTGGCGGTTTGAAAGTCCGAGAAATACAGTTATATATTTTCCCACATGCAAGCCTTTTTTAAGTGACCTCTGTAGCCTAAACGACTAGATAAATTCTAGCACACGATGTCTAATTAACTTCGTTTTAATTGTGAGCTATTTTGGCATAACGCTTGTGAATAGGAAGCTAAGAGCTTTTAAAAATGTAATGTAATTCCAATGGAATATCTCGACCGCGGTCCACAAGTACGTACAAGGAAAACTTTTAATAAGTACTCTTTTGGCCACTTTAAAGGTGTAATATTATGTAACTTATTCTATATTGTAATATTAATATGACGAATGAGTCTGTATGACACCTTATATGCTACGATTGTAATGAAAATCAGTTGTTAATCTATATCAAAGGTTCCCAGGCTTTCTCATAAACCAATTTCAAAATGTTGGTGGTTGCGGTGGACCCCATGCAGCTACATTTCTACCATATTCCCAAAAACTCGACAAAAAATGTAAAGATTAGATCTAACTATGGAAATTAGCAAGACTCGACACTGAATATGGAATATGCTGATTTTTACAAGTAACAGTCGCTGAATTTCTTGAAATATTATCTGCCTAGATAGGTGAAGTCAAGCCAACATTTTAGTTCTTCACTATTGAAAGCAGAAAATTTTCCTTGCGCTTACGAATTTTGAACCCCATTTTTTTGTCACGCCAACGTAGACCCCCGTCGAGTCTCCCGTGGACCCCTGGGCGTTCACTTGGACCACTTTGGGAACTAAGGATCTATATGGTCATTATATAAAATGCGTAAATATTTTTCCACTGCAGTCAAGTGAAAGGCAGAGTCATTACTTTTTAAATATCAGCACCTCCAGATATCAGTATTTTTATCATTTTTGTCACTTTTTACAAAAATATACATTTATTTCTAACTAGCTGACCCGTGCAACGTCGTCTGCATCAAATCGGTTATCACCGGTTTCAATTACATTTTTAAATGCGAAAAATTTTAAAACTTTAATAAACCTAAAATTTGGGCAGGCAGCGGCGGGGCTTTCCTCTCGTTCGTCCCGTGAGGGGCACTCGGGGGGACCGCATCAGAGTTACCCCTCTGGCGATGGCTTCGCTCTCCCCCCGTCTAGCGGGAGCGTCTTATGTATTGGAATACGCGCCTCTTGAAAGGCGCTCTCCCGGAGAGGTCTCGACTATCCGTCAGTGTGCGATGGTTGTCTCGGTTCTGTGAAGGGTGAAAACAGAATTACCATAATAACGTACGACGCGTTGGCGGTTTGAAAGTCCGAGAAATACAGTTATATATTTTCCCACATGCAAGCCTTTTTTAAGTGACCTCTGTAGCCTAAACGACTAGATAAATTCTAGCACACGATGTCTAATTAACTTCGTTTTAATTGTGAGCTATTTTGGCATAACGCTTGTGAATAGGAAGCTAAGAGCTTTTAAAAATGTAATGTAATTCCAATGGAATATCTCGACCGCGGTCCACAAGTACGTACAAGGAAAACTTTTAATAAGTACTCTTTTGGCCACTTTAAAGGTGTAATATTATGTAACTTATTCTATATTGTAATATTAATATGACGAATGAGTCTGTATGACACCTTATATGCTACGATTGTAATGAAAATCAGTTGTTAATCTATATCAAAGGTTCCCAGGCTTTCTCATAAACCAATTTCAAAATGTTGGTGGTTGCGGTGGACCCCATGCAGCTACATTTCTACCATATTCCCAAAAACTCGACAAAAAATGTAAAGATTAGATCTAACTATGGAAATTAGCAAGACTCGACACTGAATATGGAATATGCTGATTTTTACAAGTAACAGTCGCTGAATTTCTTGAAATATTATCTGCCTAGATAGGTGAAGTCAAGCCAACATTTTAGTTCTTCACTATTGAAAGCAGAAAATTTTCCTTGCGCCTACGAATTTTGAACCCCCATTTTTTTGTCACGCCAACGTAGACCCCCGTCGAGTCTCCCGTGGACCCCTGGGGGTTCACTTGGACCACTTTGTGAACTAAGGATCTATATGGTCATTATATAGAATGCGTAAATATTTTTCCACTGCAGTCCAGATATCAGTATTTTTATTATTTTTGTCACTTTTTACAAAAATATACATTTATTTCTAATTTACACTATTCTTAATCCAAATTTATTAAATTTTATTTTCTGTTTTTTAGTTGGATTTTTTATGAAAGCGTATTTTTTTAGTTTTTTAAAACTATTATTTATTTTTCATTTTTTAGTTATTTTTTTTTAACTTTTTTTTCGGATTATTGCATTGTCATCTACCTTTGATGGGTGTGCAAAGTTTGAATTAAATCTGATCGTTCAAAGTTGGACAAAATCGAGTTCAATGGGTCGGTTACAAACATACATACATACAGGTGAAGCTAATAAAAGCATGTTAAAAATAGATTGTAATTTTGCTTTAACTTTTCCATGATAATGTTGCATTCAAATACCGCCCATAAATGTATACTACAATGTTAACTATGTGATTAATGGATGTAGGAAATAAATTTTAACGGGACATTTTTACGATTAAATCCCATAATTCGATTAGTTTCGTTGAGTTTCACCTATAATTTATGGCACATATTATTAAAAAACTATTGTAGGCAACGAAAACTATGTCCGATGCTTTATAATGCAGCTTAGTAAAACTTTTTATAGCTTTTTTGAAGCGTTTATGGGTGACGTTTACGAGTGTTTTAATATATTATAATCAATGTTGTGTAAAAATAATCCAGTTGAGTTGTAGTTAGGGTGACTATAATTGTAATATATATTTACGGGACATAAAAACAATGAGACATGGATAGAGGTTGCATTAAATTTGATTTATTGTCAAATGTTGTCCCAAATCTATACTAATATTATAAAGCTGAAAGCAAAGAACAAGCAAAGAATGAACTAATCAGGAACTTGTAGTCCGATTTGAAAAATTCGTCCAGTATTAGATAACTCATTTATCGATGAAGACTATTATATATCACGCTATTTATCCAGGCCAATAAGAGCGGATCACCAATGAAGAATATGTCAAATCATTTTTTTCATTTGAGAGCTTCCGCTTCGTGCGCTGCATAAACGGTAACTATGCCACGAGGACAAAGTCGCGGGCAGAAGCTAGTGTGGTATAAAGAGAAAATGAGTGAAATATTTATCAAAATCTTTAGTAAAATATGAGGCAAATCCTAACTAATTATTATAAACATGAACGTGATATTTTTTGTTTGTTACGCTTTCACGCATTATTTTTCCAACCGTTATTAAATTTTGATAACACGTTATCAGGATTATAGAAAAGATTCAAACTGAGTGTGCAAGCGTTCTAAGTACACGAAACATTACTCAGAATGTAAGGTTATATATGACGGAGGACGACCCTCAATAGTATTTTTAAAAAGCGTGACGTCAGCTGGGCCGACGTCACTAGTGTTATAATCATGGTGATTACTCATTTTTTACAGTGTAATGACGTCACACAGACATCCGTACTGTCCGGCGGCTCGATAGTGAATGTCCCCTGTGCGTTAGTGGCTCTTCTCGCGCGCCCCGTCAGGGGCGTGCGGGGAAACCGCGTCAGGGAGGACCCCTCTGGCGGTAGCGTGTTCTCATCCGCTTGTTATTCGAGGCGCGTCCTCTTGCGAGCCGCGCCTCTATAGGTATTCTTGTTCTTGTTCGTCTTCCTCGACTGTACTCGGGCTGTCTGTGCGGGGTAGGCGCCCCTGTCTGGGGCAGTACCCCAGAGGTTGATCCTCTATTCTTGTCCAGGCAGTCCGTACGCGTTCTCTTCCCACGATAAATTCAGGTGAGTCGGGCCGGTACGAGCAGTCAGCCTGCGCGGACGTGTCCGCCGGCTGTGCTTCGCAGTGCGTAGCGCGCTTCCTTCTCGTTCGTCGAGTATTCTTGTTTGAGCCTCTCGGAGGGGGGTCATTGGCGGGAGCCATCAGGCTCGCCGCCGCGGTTTCGTCAACCGTGTTCTGGTGTGGTAATCTAGCAGTGCGTGGGCGTCTGGGGGCGTTGAACCGGGCGACGGTGCCAGCACGGCGATTTTTCAGTTCCCTTCTGAAAACGGGGCAAATCTGTTTGTTGTTCGCAGTGTGCGCGCCTCCGCAGTTTGCGCAGGTCGCTTGCATGTCTCTGGGGCGGTCGCAGGCGTGTGCGAAGTGCGGTCCCCCGCACCGAACACAGGCAATTCTTCGGAAGCATTGCTGAGATGAGTGCCGGAACTGCTGGCATCTGAAGCATTGAGCCAGGCGGCGTTCCCCTCTCCAAGCTTCTATCTGTACGGGCAGTCTCAGAATCGTATCTACATTGTAGATAGCAGGAATAAGTGCGGGCGTTCTCTTAAGGGCGGCGTGATAGATGCACCCGTTTCTGCCATTCCGTCCGTTTATTTGCTTGACGTAATCTAAATCGAAGCCTTTCATTCTCAGGTCTTCGATAATCTTTAGCGGGTCCGTCTCTTTCGGGAGGCCGCGAATAGCGACCTTCAGCTCTTGACGGGCGTGAGGCGAGTAGGTAAACCAACTCGCCTCTTTCTGCGTTTTGAGGTATTCACATGTCGTGTGGTATTCCTCGGCGTCTTCTGGGAAGAAACGGATGCCATTCCCGTAGGCGCGAGCATTCGGGTTACGTCCCAACACCTCTGCAAGGTGTTGAAGGTGCTCTGCCCATTCAGGAAGGTTTTCCACGATAATCGGTGGGAGGCGTTGTTTATTTACTGATTTCTCAGTGGCGGCTATACTTTCGGGTGGTCTTGAGTTTTCTTGAGGCGACTGCGCATGCGCGGGTGGCGCCACTGCGCGGTCAGTGGTCTTGTGTACGCGCGGTATAGCTTTTTCGGACGCGGGTTCCGTATGTTGCGATACGGAAGGGGGCTGCTCGCGGGCAACCCCTCGCGACGAAGCGGGCGCTGGCGAGGGTGCGGTCACCTGCGCCGCTGGCTTATCGCGCGACACGGCGTCTTCTCTTTTGGTGATCTTGCTCTTCTGGGAATCCGGAATTGGAGGCGTCTTCACTTTCCCTCTGGCGGCAAGTTGTAACGCCGCGACGTCTTCTTTCGACGGAGTCTTCCCCTCACCCTCAGCCTCCTGGAGGCGCAAGTACAGCGCCATCCAGCGGATCATCCCCACAGACGTCGACCTCGTCCGATCTGCAATTAGATCGGCGAGAGTGAACACATCACTCTCGGAGTAAAACGCCTGTGAGGACTTTCCGCCAGACGACCTCTGTCGCGCCTCAGAGGCTAGAGGGCGAGTTACGGGCACGGTGTTGCGGTGTCCGGTGGTCGGTGCAGTGGTCTTCGAAGTGGAGGGAACAGGATCCGTAGGCAGTGCTGTGGTCTTTGGTGGGCGATCTGGTTGGCCCTGAAAAGGGCCTTTTTTAGGCTTTCTCGCAGCTGCAGCCGGCCGAGGCGCGGCGGCGGCGGTTGGACGCATCGTCACGCAGGACGGAGCGAAACGCGGAACTCACAGTGAACGTCTTCGTGCGTGGGACGGCGGGGCGATCTTCCCCTGTGCGCTCTGTGCGGCCGTATTTATAGGGTGCGACGTATGTGCGCGCGTATATAAGTTTTATACTAAGTATTGAAATGTAATCATGCAATTATTGTGAAGTAATTGCTTATGAACTCATTATAAAATCATCAAATTATTCTGGTAATCGGCTAATTATTGTAGTTCCGCCGATA